>LGRN01000260.1:0-37666 GCA_001883825.1 Emergomyces pasteurianus Ep9510
CCTTCCTTCCTTCCTTCCTTCCTTCCTTCCTTCCTTCCTTCCTTCCTTCCTTCCTTTCATTCTTCTTCTTTTTCTTCTAATTCTATTGGAGGAAGGGCTTCTTCGACGGGACTACAAAGCTCGGGTTTCATATTGATCCGGCATAGCTTTGAGACGCAATCACTGAGCTGCACCACCAGCGTCTGCACCCCTTTCAATATCTGCATGTCTGCAAAAGCCAATCTCCTTGATGAATCCTAACTTGGCATGTTCAGATAGCGTCGGAATCGTTTTTTTGTCACGCGGAATATTGTGCTAATTATGTCGCGCGAGGAGTAGTCGAGATCCCTGCCGCTCAAGGCAACGCTACCGCGGCGGCGGCGGCGGCGGCTGTATTTCTGTGGGAGCCATGGCTTCCTATTACGGACTAGCGCCCTGTACTCTAGATAGCCTCACCAATACAACCACTCAGACGTCCAACAACACATAGCTAGTTCTCTCACTCAAGAATCAGTAATTAATATCATTGTCTGACATACAGTTGCAATTCCGCCCCGGTATAGTCTTGTCATCCTGTACTAACAATGACTAGCATAAACTCTGTTCTGCATTTTCAAACCACTTAATACGCTCCGCCTCCCAAATTGTATTTCGGCTATTTTGGCCTTGTTTTAATGTTTTCTTATGTGTGTGGGGGGCTCGTGTTTCGGCACTAGTCCATTCACCACTATAATGAGCTAAAGACGAACTGGTTGAAATGTCACCCCAAGGAGGGGCAAGCCAGAGATGGGGTTCATTTATTCTGATAACAAGTTGCCCGAACTCTTAAAGACCCCATATTCACCATCACCATCATCATCAATTTCTACCCACGCCAGATGGAAACATGGCTACTCCATTAACCTCGGGAGTCGCCAGCCAGGCGACAAATGCGACTTTGCCTGCGTTTAATTGTCCACCAGGGACAAAGATGCACCTTCTAAATCTTGGTACGCTCGAATGTGATGAAGGCTGGTATGTTTGTATATATGTATATCTCGATCCTCATCACATTATATACGTGAACAGCAGTTGACACGTTAGACGGCAGGCTTCTTCGTGGAGGGAATACGTCAACTCTCTCGAACAAGGAGCCAGAAAAGAAACGCCGAGAGCTTGTAATCCTGTCTGTTTTGATTGAGCATCCGCAAGTCGGCCTGGTACTCTATGAGACGGGCTGCGCCGAAAATATTGATGTAGTATGTTGTTTTTGCTACATTATTTTGGTTAAGCTGTACCAGCTCGCCCCTCTTAGCCCCTCCACATTGCTGTTAACCGAAGGCTCTTCATTGATAGAAATGGGGAGCACCCCTTACCGATATATTTCCCCGAATTGTCTATGAAGAAAAGCATAAGCTTCCGGCAGCGATCACTGCTACTGGAAACGATATCAAAGACATTAAGGCCATTATTATCGGACATCTCCATCTCGACCATGCTGGAGGTTTGGAACATTTTGTTGGAACAGACATACCAATTTATGTGCACGAGGAAGAATTTAAGCATGCTTGCTGGGCAGTAGCTACAGGCATGGACCTCGGGGTTTACCTGGCAGATTATATGTCGCTGGAAAAGCTGAACTGGAAAACTTTCAATGAGTCCCACCTCGATCTTTTTCAAGGGATTTCGATCCACCATTCTCCTGGCCACACACCCGGCCTTTGCGCAATGCAGGTGAACCTGGAGAAGGACGGAACTTTCATTTTCACGTCAGACCAATTCCATATCGCTGAGAACTACGAACTAGCCCATCCGCATGGATGGTTGGCCCGGGATCATAACGCCTGGTTCAGAAGTCATCAGATGATCCAAAGGATGCAGAGGGCCTTCCATGCTGAACTTGTATTTGGGCATGATAAGGAGGTGGCGGATCGATTGTTCCACAAGAAAAGCTTCTACGAGTAGCTACATTTAGGCTTTAGCCTATTTGATGAAATTTTCCTTTGGCCCTGTTTCTGTAAACAATCTGGCTATTGTGATGTTCCTCGGGCCCCGCTGTCCAAACCCCCACCCTTGGGTGGTTGACTGCTATTTTGACCTGCACGTCACATTTTTTTTTTTTTTGGTAAACAGGTGGAGAGGGATGTTAAATGTACTGCGTGAGGTCTCCATCCTTGTGCCAATATATTTGTATATATTTGTATGTGCGGAGAAGAATACAAAACCTCACTCTACTGCCCTTCACTGAACATGACGAAAACTCGGCGTAGACCCTTCCGTGCTTTGGGGTTTCCGGGCACACATACATCACTATCAGCTATGAAAACCTAATCAACAATAAAAGAATTGAAAGCTGAGAATAAATACTTTGCCAAATACCTATTACATACCCATGAATATTCATCAGGTGGTTGGGTGAGTTATGTTTTGTTAACACGTACTATGGCGTCTCTACACTATACTGACAGAAAACATAAACAAAATCATGCGGAGACCTAAGGCGAATAAATACGATAATTTCCACGAGCCAAATTGCCCAAAGATCATCTGTAGTAAGCAGCTTTATTTATATACAACTTATCGCTTCCGTACAAGGGAAAGGAGGTATGTTAAAAAACAAGGCACGGAAGGCAACTGGCCAATCAATCAAAGCACGGCCCATCCCTTAACGTGGCGCTAGAAGACAATGACCGTGTTTTACATGTTAGCTAGCTAGAGAGAGCTGCCGCGGTAGGGGGTCGGAGGAGATATATCCTGCAAGGTGAAGCAAACTATGCCAGTAGCATCCGTCTTGGATCTTCAATATACTCTTTAATCTATGGAAGGGATCAGTATATCACAGCGGCCGAATGGAGAGGCAAACGAAAAATACCTTAACCAAGAACGTGACGGCTTCTCGTCCATCCAGGAGCCGGTGATCGTAGGTCAATGCAAGATACATCATCTAAAAGGTGCTATTAGCCATATATAAAGGAAACAAAGATAGATTAACGTTGACAGAAAAACCTACAGGTCTGATCTCAATCTTTCCATTGACGACAACCGGCTTATCTTTGATAGCATGAAGACCAAGTACAGCTATATGAATTAATTCTGTAAGCACATGTGGCTAAAAGATGTAAACACTGACTGGGTGAAAGTGAACATCGTACCGGTCTGCGGAAGGTTGATGATGGGTGTGCCCATCAGAGATCCGAAAACGCCGCCCTAGGAAGAATATTAGTGAAAATTTGCTGCTCAATAGAGTTTTAAACGCATCTTACGTTGCTAATAGTGAACGTGCCGCCGGCCATATCCTCGATTGTCAATTTATTATCTCGCGCCTTTCAAAGATGGTGATTAGCACGCCCGTTGATCTAAATGAATAGTATGGAAACACGTCGCACAAGGTACCTTTTTACCCAATTCCGCGATCGCTTTCTCAATATCAACAAGTTCCAGGGAATCAGCGTTTCGCACAACTGGGGTAACCAGCCCTTTCTCCGTCGCAACTGCAACGCTGATATCGACATAGTCTCTATAAACTATCGTATCACCACCATTAGGACCCTCAATAGACGCATTGACGGTCGGGATATCTCTCATGGCCAAGACACAGGCACGAGAGAATGCGCTCATGAAGCCCAACTTTACGCCGGTCCTTTTCAAGACATCCTCTTTGTAGAGTTTACGGAATTCCATGAGAGAAGACATGTCGACCTCATTGAAGGTAGTGAGCGATGCCGCGGTATTTTGAGACTGCTTCAGGCGCTCCGCGATGCGTAGCCGCATTCGGTTCATTTTTACCTAGATAGTTTGCTGTTAGCTTCTTTCAGTGGAGGGGAAAGAAAGGGAAGCATTACTCTGCGCTCTTCCCTGTTTCCAGGGGTTGGTTTTGAATCGTGAGCGGTTTCCGGTTTGGATTGGGGGGGCTTCTGGGCAACTGGCTCCGGCTTTGGTGGAGAAGTAGCCTTTTCTTCTTGTTTCGGTGGTGACGGGGAAGGGGAAGGCGCAGCTTCGATTTCTTCTTCAGACTTTTGTTCGGTTTTCGCAGGCCCCTTTTCCTCTTTGGATTTCTCAGGAGCAGCCCCACCGGTCTCCAGCTTGACGAGATCTTGCCCAACAGTAACGGTATCTTCCTCATTTGCGAGAAGTTCCTTGATGGTGCCGGCTTCCGGAGCATTGACGGTGATGTCGATCTAAGGCAAATACGATGCGCGTGAGCCAGTGATATTATTTAAGTTACGAAGTGTTGTTGGCGTGGGCGGCCAAATCACCTTGTCTGTCTCAATAGTTGCAAGTTCCTCGTCTCGTTCAACATAATCGCCAACCTCTGTAATACGCTTTAGCAAGGCTCAATTGAGGGAAAATATAATCCAAGGGTGGTATGTAATGCCCGAAGAGGATACTATGTCTCACGTTTTGCAAATTGTTTTAATGTCCCTTCCGATATCGACTCGGCCATCTGCGGTACCTTGACAATCGAATCCGCTGCCAAAATGGTTAGAACGCAGGGCCGCAAAACAAAAGATATAGAAAGGGTAAGGTTATATTAACCATAAGTTCGTCGCTGAGTGTTCATGAACAATGGGGCTTTCGACAGGGAGATAGTGTGTCTGCGTAATAGTGATCGATTAGAAAAGAGATGTCTGCGACATGGAATTTGAGCATATACCTCAATGGAACCGGCAAGCTTATGAGGGTGGTTTGTGGAGTTCTCAGGCTGCCATTGTATTGCGATGTCCGGCTAAGAGAAGACGCAGCCCTGCAAGAGAGTGAACCTGTACAAGCTTGTCGAGGGACAAGTCGCAAATTTTTCAACGTTTGTCGCGGGAGTTGTAGCCTTGGAGCCATGATGATTGTACTTGCAGAGGTTTACCAAGTTGTCACAGGCTGATCACTGGGTTATTGTGATTGGGATTAGGAAAACCGCGAGAAATCGACAAAAAAGCAAATAATGAACAATTATAGCAAAGAGAGTGCGTTGCCGTGCACGAGATATGTTACATTCCAGAGGAAGTGTTAGGATGGAGCAAGCTGCTTCTCGTTTTTGCTTCCGTCCCGTGGTTGTTGCTTGTAGTTAAAAAACTACCCTCAAGCCGGCTGAGGATGGGGGGCGGAACAGGAACATCTCTCTCCCGCTTCTGCCGACGCCCCAGTATCAACCACAACAATTGCAGACACTCAACTGCAGACACATCGCCCCGTTATCCACCATTTACCTGGCTCCCAATTGACGCAGTTTAAACAAGTACACATGCTAACGCTGTGTATGCAATTCAATTGAAAAATAGTCAAACAGTTACCTCCTGGGTTGGGACTACTTCAAAACTTTGCTTCTCCGAACCACACCATGGCACCCAACCCAACAGCACTGTAAGCTAGCTCAAATTACACCATATTACATCTTTATCCTACATATATTAATAATGGCATTACTTCCATTCTTCTCTGAACAGATCTCTCTACAGACGGTCCCTCAAGCTCGCACTCGATTGGGCCGTCCATCGCAACCTATGGCGTGGCCAGGCTATTTATATTCGTTCGCTCTTCGATGCAAATAGGGATGTGCGGGAACCTCGACAACAGAGAGTATGAGTTTACCCAATTCGGCCTTAATCACGTATATGTGTTATAGGAACTATAATTGACGCAGCCGTTAGATTTTATTCCGCGAGACCGAAAAGCTGCTGGAGGAGTGGAAGCATCCCGACCCTTACAGAGCCCCAACTGCTCCAGGCGGTATGTTTTTTGAGCTGGATCATTAAATGTTACCCCCGTCTGATTGCAGATTAAATGACTGACAAATTTTTGCACAGGAAACAAATATGAGAGAAATATGGAAGTGCCTATTCTACCATGTACGTGGGAGCTCAATACCTTCCCCCGACACACCATATATATACATATTGAACCCAGGCTGACTGATATTTTTTTGTAGTGGGCAAAGCGCAACACGAAATAATGGAGGAAGAGGAACAGAGACACCGGGAGACTACAAGCATCAACCTGGCGAGAGTGCGAAGGCAGAAAGAGGACGAACAAGAAGTGATCAGATTTGAGAAGGAACAGCGGAACTCCCGGTAATTTGTTTGTGCTCGTGTGCGGCCCCAACTGGGTGCTTTGCTATGTTCTAATTTGACGGAGAAATAAAAAGGGAAGGGGAAGGAGAGGCCTTAATAAACCCCTTTTTATGTACCTAACTAAATAAAATTTCCTTGGGTTTGGTTTTCTAATATGTAGCAGACGTGTTGACAATATACATGTATTGTACGTATACATATCCAAGGTTGGCTTTTTGAAATGACAGTACGGAGTATATCGCCCTCAGAATCAATGCACAAACCAGACCCACCTGGATTTACAGCATCCTGGAAAAAGGAACATATCAAGACCTCTTCATTTGTTCGAACTGCGATGTAAACGCATCACAAATGCCTCTTAATTTCGATGTTAGCTGGTTAAAAACCTCGCATGCCCGCACTCGTCAACAAATAAATAATAAAGTAGAAAACGTAATTGGCTACGGGTCGATATTAGAGGTTAGGTCGGCTTCCTGGACGAGTCTTAGGTGGAAGAAGCGAGAGCGACGTTTCTCTCGAAACATTGGAACACGTATCAAACATATTAACAGAAAATCCGAGTAGATTTAAGAGCAGGTGTATTCGAAAAATAAAATAAAGTCTTTAATTTGGATGGGTCAAGCTATCAAAAGCAAGATCACCAAGCACTGGTCGAAATATGCTTTCGCGGGCGATACACCGCTTTAAGATCGCCCACCTGCACCGATTTGCCGTCCGAGACGTAATGTACACCATTAAAAAAACAAGAGCCATAAAACTTTGCCCAACCAATCCCATGATCACATCATAAAAACCCAGACTGCGCCGAAGAACAAATCAAGAAGAGCGAATAGAAAAATTAAGAGGCATGAGGAAAACAAAAACAGAAAAAGCCCGCTTAGAGTTCGAGGCTGGAGCTGGGGTTCTTTCCCTTGGGGGTCTTCTTGGGGAGCAGATTCTGGTGGATGTTCGGCAGGACACCGCCCTGGGCGATGGTGACGTGACCGAGGAGCTTGTTCAGTTCCTCATCGTTGCGGATGGCGAGCTGGAGATGACGGGGGATAATACGCGTCTTCTTGTTGTCACGGGCGGCATTGCCAGCCAATTCGAGGATTTCAGCAGCCAGGTACTCAAGGACGGCAGCGAGATATACGGGAGCACCTATGACGCGTCAATATCGACATCACATATCCTGATATGGAAAACAAGAAGATGAAATCAGGTACTAGAAGGGGATGTCTAACCGGCACCAACGCGCTGGGCGTAGTTTCCTTTGCGGAGAAGACGGTGGACACGACCGACTGGGAAAGCCAGACCAGCTTTGGACGAGCGACTGCAAATAAATTAAAAGTACACCAAGTCAGATTATTGAAATTATATATTATAAACAAGCGAAACGATCATTATTATAAAATGATGAAAATTTTAAATGCCCTTCGATATTCGACGAAAGGGAAAAAATGAACAAGTGGAATTATCACGTACGATTGCGAGGTCTTGCTGCCGCTGGCCTTTCCTCCGGATTTGCCTCCAGTCATTTTGAGTAGTGAGGATTGGTTTGTTTTGGATTGGTATCGTAGTAGTTTTTATTTAATTTTAAATTAAAAGTGGCGATGGTGAGTAGGCAGAAGCAGACGTGGGAGAAGAAACAGAATCGGAGTTGGAGCAGAAAAGAGAGCAAGAAGAGAAGAGCAGAGTAAAAAGAGCGCAGAGGGGGACGGGACCGCGGTTTATAAGAAAACAGCGCGGCGTCTCTGTTGGGAGAGCAGCAGCCCAGATCACGCAGCGCAGGTCACGGGACCCTCGCTTAGCTGAGCTGGATCAGCCAGATCAGGCCAATCACAGGCCACAATTTTGCTGTGTCAGCTTGTTGTGACCTGCTGCCCGATCCGGTAAGCCTGGTGGCTCGCATTGTTACCGTCCTGTACAGAGCGGTATTGCCGCCCCGCCCATATATCCCACACCAAGGTAGCCCTCTAATCATACGGATCATACCGGGATGTTACCGTATCGAAATTCTGCTTCCTTCACACACCTCAGATCACGCTGGGTTCCTCTGCTGCGTTGCTGGCTGCTATAAGTACTCGCCCCTCCGCCTGCTCCTCGTCGCGACTCTTGTTCACTTCTTCTTTCTCCCTCTCCAATATCCTCTGCTAACTTACTTCTCTCATCACACACAGCCTCAGTGCCACGTCTACTCCTTTTACTTACAATCTCACGTATTCCACACCACAACAACTCCAGTCACCCTTTTTTTTTTTAATAAAAAAAATTAAAACCAAAATATCCCCCTCCAATCACAATGCCACCAAAGGCCGCTGAGAAGAAGCCCTCCACTGCTGGCAAGGCTCCCGCCGGCAAAGCTCCCGCCGAGAAGAAGGAGGCTGGCAAGAAGACTGCCGCCGCCGCTGGCGGTGAGAAGAAGAAGCGATCCAAGACCAGAAAGGAGACCTACTCCTCTTACATCTACAAAGGTCGGTGGTGTTTTCTTGTTTTCTCCTCCATATAGACGCGATGACACCGCGCATACTGACGCGTCTTTTTGCCTTCCAAATTATAGTCCTCAAACAAGTCCACCCTGACACTGGTATCTCAAACCGTGCCATGTCCATCCTCAACTCTTTCGTCAATGGTAAGTCGCGACAAGTTCCACCTGTTCCGCCGCGTTAATTGATCTATTCATGTATATGTGCTAATCCAATCCACATAGACATCTTCGAACGCGTTGCCACTGAAGCCTCCAAGCTTGCTGCCTACAACAAGAAATCCACCATATCCTCCCGAGAAATTCAAACTTCGTAAGCTGCCTATTTACCAGAGTACATTACAGTCGCGCATCGTAATCTCACTAACAAAATCCCCCTAATAGCGTGAGACTCATCCTCCCTGGCGAACTTGCCAAGCACGCCGTCTCGGAAGGCACAAAGGCCGTCACCAAATACTCTTCGTCTGCCAAATAAACGACTTTTTTTCCCTTGTTCCTTCTAGTTTCTCCGTTTTATTATATGGCTGTTTTTTTCTTCCCTTAATTCTTACGGTCAAATGTCTTTTCTTTTTGCGGCTCAGTGAGGTGGCTACGGGTGTTCAGTGGGTTTTTTTTCTTTTCTCTAACGCTTCATGGGACGGTTTTGATTTTCGATTTTCCTGTTCACTTTTTTTTTGCCACTTTGTGCAAAGCCACATGTTCATGGGTTGCACTTCGTATCGGTTTGATGGAATGTACAATAAATTACTGGAATATGGAGAGCAATCCGGCATGGAAGGTCAGTGGGCTACACACTGGTCTTCTGTTATTAAAGCAGAAAATCAATATGCTTTATTATTGTGCAAATCTTTCCGACCTCCTTTCCCTTGTGTGTAGTAATTTTTCGCCATTGATTTTTTAATAAATCCACCGCTAACAAGAAATCACGTGTATAAAGAGGTTCGTGATTGTTTGGGGGAGCTGGTTCCATGATTTTAGATTAAAGTGGCTCTATCTAATTGCTCAACAGAACGAACTGGAGTACTCTGTATACAGCCCATATATTTATATTATGGCAGCAACTAGAACCTAGGAGAAAAAGGAGAAAATTTAACCAAGCCGACATTACCTCGCCTACGCTTTATTTTGATATATGTAAAAAGCTAGAGCTATCCCCGACATCTTCGCGGAGGCTCCCACCACCATCAACTCGCTCATAACAATCGTCGCCATCATAATGATCGTCGTCTTCGTCATCATCCAACACCTCCACCTCATCGACCGCACCCTCCCTCTCCGATCCATGCCCACCAAACGGCGACGTCTCTTTATCAAAAACATGAATGATCGCTTTCCCGGCTACAGCCCGCAGGCTCCCTTTCCAACTTTGCCAGTCATCCTCGTCCCGGATCAGGAAGCCAATTAACATACTAGGATCCATATCTTTGATATGCAACCGGCGCAGTCGACGCGTGTGGTAAGTGTTCAACTCTTCGTCAGTGAAGGGCTGGCCGTTAGGAGGGTGGTAGGGGAGGGCCGGGCGGGTGTGGTGTGGGTCTAGGTAGAAGAAGTGGGAGCCTTGGGCGCCGATGAAGTAGTGGGAGGAGGAAGGGCGGCCACTGTATTGTTTTGGGATTTCATTAAACATTGAAAAATGGTTAGCAGGCAGTGTTTTACGGAAATAGTCTTCAAAAAGGCGACTCACCCTGCTATCCCTACGGACTGCGGATATTTCAATACAGCCTTGAGCGCTTCCCAGTATACGGGTGTAACGCGGTCGATGCCCAGTCTGATTCCTAGGAGGATCAGGGTGGGGTGAATGCCTGGGCTGGTGCCCCCGCCACTGGCTATTGCCCGGAATCGATCTTCGTAGACGTCCGAACCGTCGCTTGTGACATAGACGTTTAGTCCGACGTGTTTGCATTCGCTCGAGAGCGCTCTGCAGTTATATTTCAGTAATCAGCGCGTTCTGATAGCATAAAGGAGAGGCCAGCTTTGCTTACTGGATGCATCTTGCTGTAGCAGAAGGGCCAAACCATTCCCCGGGGTATTTCCCGCATGCTGAAGCTCCGTGCTCCACAAATCTATGTATTGAGAAGGGGGCTTTAGGGTCATCGGCAAACAGTGAGAGTAGATTGCTTTCTTCCTTTATTTTGGTACCCCGTCGCCAGTCTGCAGTGCGCTTTCTTTAGTTGCCATGTGGTATAATAATAAGAATAGTAAAAAGTGTAGTGGCAGTCACCACAGGCATACCTCGACCCAAAAATAATATCGCCAGCGCATTCGCAAGCAAGCTCTGTCCCGATCGAATCATACAACCCCATCCTGTATCCGTCGTGAATCCCTGGGAATCAACCAGCTGACTTCTGAGACGAACTCCAAGCGTCATAGCCGACGCAGCATTGGGGTCGCTGGACTTCGGAATCAGGGGGAAGTTAGATCGATATGTGAGCCATATCTTCGATTCGAAGTCATCCAGGAAAGCCGCTGGCCAGTCCTGCTGCCCTTGCTGTCCTGGTGTGCTTGTTGTCGACGATTGACGGTTGTTTGCGAAAGGCAACAGTTGCTGCCTATCTGGGCTAGAGACACTATATGATGATCCGATTGCTGCTGCTGATTGCGTTGCATTATCTGTGTCATTTCTATTTTCATTCCGCTTCTTGTTATCGATGTCAGTGTCGTTGGAACCGTTATCATCTCTTCGGTTTCGTGGTTGCGGGGAAGTCAGTGGCCGATACACCTGTCCCAGGCACCAGATGGGCGAGCTTGGTTCATCGTCGTTTTTAGGCTCGGGATCCCAGAAGTACTGCACGATTCTCTTGTATTTTCCGATGTCAACGTTATTCATGACGGCTGTCGGTTATATTGTTATTAATACCCCATGGACGTTGGCGTCAACCGACGGGGGTAAGGCCGGTCGATATCAGTGGTAATGTTGTGGTCGGTTGTTAGGTATCGAGCACTGATAGGAGCACCTGACAAGATAATATATATATATATATATATATATTTCTGCATGCGGATCATAGAAGAGCACCACACGGGATAACCAACCACCAGCTAATAGCTCCGGGAGGTGTACAGCAGCCTAAGAGGGTATGTAGCTCATGAGAAAATCAGTCAAATAAGACAAATAAGCTATAAGATATTATTTATTCCGGACGCAGATATGCTGCAGGGTTGTTTCCTTGGATGGTATGATGTAAGTCATGGCTTAAACTGAGTTCCAACAATGAGAAGGCAGCAATGACACCACTATGACTACGGAGTCTGGGGCATAGAGTGTTACTTTCTTTGACGGTCTTCTTATCTTAAGTATATACATTAATTACTTACTATTTGTACGGTGGATAGTAGTAGCATTATCAATCCAGCAACCAAAAGTGAATTCTGCTGGCTTATCTAGGTAAGGGTAAGCTGTGGCGGACTTGGTTGTTTGCAGCGTTTGTTTCGCTCGTGAATCATGGGCGATGGGGAGAAAAATCATCCCACGGTGGGACAAGGAACGATTCCTCCAGTGCTCACAACGAGAACACACCCTTCCCTATCCCCGTACTCTCTTTGGAAGCGGTAGTGCAGCACATTTTTTGTTCCTTTGAGCCTCATGGCTAGACCAAAGAAGTCAAAAGCTAGACGCGGAGGAGGCTACAGTTCTGGCTCTCCGGATTTCGTTGTGGCGACACGCCAATCCTCGACGAGTCAATACAGAGCCAACCATGCCAATGCTCGCCCCCACGTTGGATTCAGTAAGCTCCCTGAATCTTTATACAGTTGCCCTGCTATCTAGCTACCTAAGCTGATTCTTATCTATTTTGTTCTCCCCTGTCATAGAGCAAGATGAGACGCACCTTACTATGACCCAGGAGGCCCGTAATACTGAACATTTCAACACCCGCAGAAGCAACCTCAAACTACGATACAGTGAAATAAGATTCGTCAGTGCTGGTGATATGGTGCAGGAAAATCTTGAAGTCCCGAACGAAGATTCCACAGATATTGCGCTGAACGGCACCCCGTCCAATATAGACGCAACGAGTTTGGGCATGAAGGATGTGTACGGGGATTGTCGAAGGTGGCTAAGTGGCATACGGCAGGGGAGTCAGGCCAAAGAAGGAAAAGCAGAAGAAGAAGAAGGAGAAAAGAGTGAAACAATGACGGATGGCGACTCAAACTCCAAGGATCTACTTTTCATAGACCGCGAGGGAGAGGATCCCAAAGAGAATATGCGAAATGAACACCTCATCATTACACCCGACGTGCGCTCAGTTCCCCAATCGGATTCCAGCGAAGATGAGGTAGTTTTCACAGGGAGGAGAAGACGATCCCAACAGTCTCCGGCCCACCAAGCCCAGAATCCTCCTCTCAACCCAGCATGTGGACCATCGATCCAGAATGACCGCTTCCCCGTAGCCGATGGTGATGATGATTATGAAGATGATGATGATGGCCATGAAGTTGTGGCTTCGCCTCAGATGCCCGCCTCTAGTAATGAATCGGATCCCGCAATAATCTCCGAACCAGCCCTGTGCCATCCAGCGAATCCGCCAGCATTTATTAGCCTGAAGGGAAAGGAAAAACGATCTCGCACGCGTAAACCGAGAAGGCCAACATTGCATTGGGATTCTGATGACTCGGAGATCCTGGCTGATTACATCGCGAATATGGTGGATGATGACACTAGTGATGAGGACGAAGATGAAGATGCTGGGGTAGGTCAAGTTCACGCTCAAAATCAAAATCAAAATCAAACAGGCCATTTCAGCACAAAGTCGTGGAGCTCTGCGGATCTCGAGGACTTGAATGACCTTAGCTCCTCCGATGAACTTCCGGACGAGATTGGGCGCATCTTTTCTATGAGAGAAAGGAACAAAAGTATTCAATATTTGCTTACTGGGGTGGGCCAGAGCACTGACGAGGCCCGTTGGGTTCGAAAGGAACTTCTTATAATGCCCGGCGCGTCCGAATTGATTCGACAGTTTGAGGAAAGGGTAGCGTTGAATGCATCGCGGCAGGAGGTAGCATCCGAGCCTTCTTCGGATCTGGACGAGGAAGGTGAAGAGGATGAGGTTGACCATTATGTAGACGAGGATATGAAACAAGATTTGATAGATGAGCAAATGGCTCACCTGCTCCAAACACAAGATTCGTTTGGCTTAGGCGCCAATGAACTCTTACTTTTCGATGGGAACGGGGGCTTTGATCGTTTCGAAAGCATCTCTAGATCAAAGTTTTCATATAAGACATCATTGTCCCAACCGAAAAAGCGACAAAACCGAAACGGACATTTCCCTTGCGCCTCAGCTTTCGCGGATGTCCTCGATCAAGACCCATATGGTGGATTTGATATTATGGACTTCGACCGCCCAAGCCTAAAGAAGAAACCAAAGGGCCGCCGTTATGCGCATCAGCACGACTTTGATCTGTCTGATAGTGACTTGGTTTATGAATTGCAGGCGTCCTGGGAAAACGACCGAAACAAGAAGAAAGCTAAAAAGCAGGAGCGGGAAGAATTGAGGGCGCAGGGACTGCTAGGCACTAAGCCTGGGAAGATAAATATGAAGGCCAAGTATACGGAAGGCATGAGCATCGATGATGTCAAGCAGGAAATACGGTCCTTCCTGACATCATCTTCCGAAAGGTATGATAACTTGGGCTCTTTTCCCATCTATTCATGTCAACCACCCTAACTAATAGCCGTAAAAAAACAGCCTCGCATTGCCCCCAATGGACAAGAGAAACCGCAAACTCGTCCACGAGATAGCAAACATCCTCTCCCTCAAATCACTATCGCGCGGTAGTGGCACCTCGCGCTTCCCAATCCTCACCAAGACATCTCGCACGCCCGTGTTAGAGGGCCAGGCGGCTGTCTACCAGGTTGATAGAATCTTTTCAAGCGGGCGTTTTATGCGGCGGATGGATAGGTCCCAACGAGGCGCTGGTGGTCCCAAATCCGTGGTCAAGTCTCGTGGCGGCGGCGGTCTGAAAGCCGCTTCGTACATGGATGGCGACGTTGTTGGTGCGTCTGCGCCAGAAATCGGGGCGGAGAATAAAGGTCGTGCGATGCTGGAGAAGATGGGGTGGAGTACAGGCACGGCGTTGGGGGCTGATAATAATAAGGGGATCTTACATCCTGTCGTTCATGTGGTTAAGAATACGAAGGCTGGGCTGGGGTAAGAGGCGTACATCTTCCTTCCTTCCTTTCTTTCTTTTCCCCCTTTTTTTGAGGCCCTTCTTGTTTTATCTGTAGGTTGGTGTTCTGCATCTTTGCATATTTTAAGGCTATTTTGCGATTATTAAAATGGCGAAATGTATATATCTGGGTGGGAGAAAACTCAGCTTACTAGGGCTACCTTACTTTCCGAGGAGTCTATCCAGACTTACTCATACAACATGAAATGGGTAAAAAATAATAAAAAATCGCGTTTTGACGCGTTTTAGACGAGTCAATCGAAAAAAAGAAAAAAAGGTAGAGCAAAAGGAAGCAAATCGCTAGAGTTTCCCGCTGCAGACGAGAGGGTATATTCAACAAAAATGTTCGACGAAAAAAAGATCTAGAATGAACATAACAGTTCATCACAGTATGTAAGGATCACCTTTCCAGTGCATTGAAAATGAAATGCCCCACGCTATGCACGAAAACAAAAAGCACAGTAATCCAGTCGAACGAATGAGAAGTCTATACCGGGGAAAACAGGATCATTCCCTATGTCAGCGTTTCGGGCCCTTTTTCGCAGTCTTGACAGGCTGCTTATTAGATCTGACACTATCCACAGGCTGTGCATGGTTCAGCGCCTTGATGTGGCTAAATAGCTTTGAGTTGGAGGAGAACGAGCTATGGCACGCAGCACAAGTAAAAGTCTTTCCCTTCCCGGTGGAGTCCTTTTGTTCTTCAGCAGCAGCAGCCGCCCGCTTCGCACGTTTTTGTTTCGCTTTGCCTAGTTTTGGTCCCGTTGGCTGTACTTCATCGTCATCGTTGGTCGTGACCGAGATGGAAGTTTTGGACATGTCTTCCTTCAGGTCTTGTAGACTGCTATCCATGGTGCAACTGGTCGAGTCTGCGGCGAAGCGCTTTTCAAGAACCTCCCGCGGCGCGTAATCTTCGTTTATATCGCTGGTGTAGTCGTCGTCTGCCTCGTCGGGTTCTAGGATTTCCGTTTCGGCTTGAGCTTCGGTGATATTTGATTTTGATATACTATGATAGCCTGACATGTCGTCTGCATTATTCTCGTGTGTTAGTTTAATCGTTCCTTCCAACTGATCTTCCGCGCCTGCGGGAATGAGCACATCATTTTCTTGGATGGTTGTGGCCGGGGATGAGGGGCCTTGGGTTGAATTCTGGGTGGAGCCGGGGGTGCTAGTGCCTGTTTCTGCTCCCGTGTTCAATCGTTGGATATGTTTATCCTCCGCCCTCATCTCCCAACGAAGCTGCTTGACAGCTTTTATGTGCTTTTTACTCCGTTCATGCGCATCGAACTGTTTCTCGCTTTTAAAGTTTTTTCGGCAGACGACACACTCGAAATAGTCTTGCTCAATCTCGGATTCACTGCTGCTGAACATTTCGTCCTCGACCTCTTCGCTCCGTGCCCATTCTGGAATCTGGAGGTCCTGTAACTTCGCTTCATTTGCCGCACGGGAGCGCGCCGCCTGGGCCGCTGCCGCATCGCGGAGGGATTTTTGCCGCTCAGCTTCATTTTGTACGGTGGCTTTGAAACGCGGATCTCGCTTCTTCACGAATGCAACAAGAGATCTAACCGCGTCGTTGAATTCTCGAATTGCCTCGTCTCTCAGCCGTTTGTTCTCCCTTTCCATCAACCTACGGACCCTTCTATCCGGTGCTTCGGAGTAGCGATAGATGTCCTTCCACGAGAACGATTTTTTTGTAGCAAACCCACTCCAAATAGAGTAAAATGGACGGACGCTGTCATAATCGTCATCTCTGTGGCCGAACGAGGGGTAGTCAACGGGTTCCAAGTCATCCCATTGGTATGTCAGTTCTTCCTCTCTTGCTAGCTGTTCAAATGTTTCCCGTAGCCCGCCAAAGAAGCCAGAAGGTGCATCTGAGAACTCCATACGGGGGTTGAATTTCATGATGAGCTTCGTAATATCCTCCGCGGTGGTCATCTTGATATTATGAGAGTATTGCGTAGCCGTGGGGGAGTCGTGGCCGGCCAGGATAGCATCTCGATGGGAGTCATACCAGGCACGCTCTTGGGGATCTGATAGGACCTCGTAGGCGGCCTGGATCTGCGCGAAGATGGCGGTGGAAGCTTCAACATTGCCATAGTTTCTGTCTGGGTGATGTTCGAGGGCCTTTTTTTTATAGGCTTTTTTTATCCTAGAAGAGGCGAAGAATATATCAGTTTCAGTAATTTCCTCAATGCATTTCGCACTATTTCGCAGCCTTCGCTGATTCCAAGGCCAGCATAGAGCAATAAGACAGGATATTTAAATCAAAAACAGACTGGAGAGTGATGAGACGCACTCTTCTTCTGTAGCGGTTCTTTGCAAGCCCAGCAGCTCGTAGTAGTCAGTCGTCGTTTCATCATTATCTGCAGCTTGCCCACTATTGTTCCCTCCCGCGGAGGAGGACTGGCTCTGGCCCATGGCCTCCCTGTGCCGATACCAGCAACCGCAGTGTGGTGGTGTAAAAAAATGCAGGAATTATACGAGTGTCTTGGAGGTATAACTTTGGAGCTCTGTGTTGTACATAAATTAAGCTGAACCGAATGGTTCTCCATGGATCTTGCCCGTGATTTTCGGTGTCTTAGTCATAGTGGGTCAGACGTCATATCCGGGCGGTCTAGGTCAGAGGTGGTATGGTATCGTATTAATACGGTAATATATAAATTTGTTGGTGGTGGTATTCGGTATGCTTCGGTTACTACGGCAGATTAACTGACGGGCACGTGGCCACGATTTCTTGGCACTATGACCACGGGCCCAAGGCGGGATTTTGTATGGGGGAAATTCAATAAAAAAAAGCCTTGGAAGTTGCTGTCAAAAACGAACCGCCCAGAGTTATTTCGGCTTCTCTGTATATATTCGCCTCCTCTTCTTCTCCCTTGATCATATGTATTTATTTGGCCCTAAGACATCGCATATTTCATATATATATCTGGCCCTCTGTCGCCCGCGAGAAACCCTATCTGGGGCTATTCCAAAAATCAAGCGATACCCCTCAGGCCTCTGCAATGTATATTTGTGCCTGGTCCCTTCTATCCTACGTTCCTTCAAGAGTATCGGGCCGCGCTCCTATCCTCCACGCCTCTGAGATGCGAGAGCCTTGATAGTGGTGGTGTTTATTGGGAAAGGATAAATATTACTGCTGTATTTGTTGCGCATAGAAAAATCTGGTGGAGATACTTCTTCGGTTTTCTTGTCAGAAAACAGCCTCCAGTTATGAAGTTTGCGCATGACTATACGCAGATCCTCCATGATGAGGATTACCCTTCCCAGTGGGTTCAGTCTGCAATCTCGTATCGACGCCTCAAGAAATGTATCAAAAAGGTGCGCAAGGAGTTGTTGTCACTAGGACTGCGACCCGAAATTCTGAACCTCCTCTGGCACCAGAGTCAGGTGGCAAACGCGGCGGGGTATGGTAAGGGTGGTGATAGCCGCCCTTTTGGCTTCCAGTATTCTTTGAACAGTAAGTTGTGATTATTGGAGCTATGAATATGCGTTGTTTACTTGTTTGTCGTTTGGGTATGTTTATGAGTTTAGTTCTAATTATTTTGCAGAAAGCCCTTTAACATCTTTCTGGCTTCCAAAATTGACATTCGTCATCGACCCCACGGATGGATCCCCGATTGATGCCTTCGTGTCTCCTCAAACTCTCGAATTTCTTCAACAACTGAACAAAATTCCCCTTCCGATACCGGTAGCTACTTTAGCGAGGCTGGACTCTGAATTAGGATCTTTTAATGACGACGGCTGCCTGGAAGTGGTGTGCAATGGAGAATTGAATCTTGACAAACAGGGAGAATCCTCTAAGCTAGACGATAACGCGGAAGCGGCGCATTCTGTCGAAATTCCACTTTCTGCTGACTCAGAATTTTTCCAAATCCTGAACAAAGAGTTATCAGGCTTGGACGAGCTTCAAGAACGAGAGCAAAGTGTGCTAAGCGAGAGGGTCAAGGACCTGCGCCAGCAAATCGTCAAAGTCTCGAAACCTCAATTCAGAAGATCGCAATCAGCTCTTTATACGTGGCGGGAAATATTTCGATTGTATATAGATATGCAAGTGTTTTTCTGCACCGACGAGCAGGATTCTGGCCAGAGAGACTCCCAAACGGCCAGCCAGCAGCTGGAAAAGTTTCGAGGAACTCTAAAACAGGACCGGCGGATCAAAAAGCTTGGAAAGGAAGGTCGTGCTGCGCTTGAGACGTTCCTCTGCATCAACAACGTCCTGTTGCAAAACCTAAAGTTCCAGGAGATCAACCGCACCGCTCTCACCAAGATCTTGAAGAAGTTCGACAAGCGCACCGCTCTCCGCGCTGGGACTATTTTCCCGGAGCTCATGGCAGTTGAGACATTTTTGGCTGAAACTATGGCTAAAGCTGTCTGTTACACGATTTCTGAGGAAGTTCTTACTGTTATACCGCAACTGGACGACTATCTGTGTCCTATTTGCTTTAATATTTCGTTTAAACCTGTTCGGCTGCGGTGTAACCACGTTTTTTGCATCCGTTGCTTGGTTGTCATGCAGAGGGCCAAGCAAAACAAATGCGCCCTCTGTCGAGAGGGCGTTGTTCTGGAGGCGACAGGAGGTATGTTGTACAGACTCTGCTTGGTGTATCTAGTTTTGTGGCATTATTACTTACTTGGTGATATTTATAGCAAACCTGGACATGGACCTTCTTGCGTTCCT
Organism: Emergomyces pasteurianus Ep9510; assembly: GCA_001883825.1. Classification (NCBI taxonomy): domain Eukaryota; kingdom Fungi; phylum Ascomycota; class Eurotiomycetes; order Onygenales; family Ajellomycetaceae; genus Emergomyces; species Emergomyces pasteurianus. The sequence continues at coordinate 19,331 of LGRN01000260.1, forward strand.
TGCGTCTACTTTCCCGAAGGAGACGAAGGCTAAACAAAAGGAAAATGAGAGAGCGGCGACGATTGATCTTTACGGTAATTCTTACGATTCTTGCTCTGTGATGTAGCCCTCTTTAATTATTAAGTGTTTTTTTACAAATTTAATTTAGCGAATACTTTCGCTTCATGATTAATACGATTGGACATGATCGAACGAGGAAAGGGTTGCCCCATATATTCTGGGATTTCTTCCAGCGGGGAAAGAAGGCGTCGTCTCGCCCGTGAAGCTTGACGGATAAGCCAAAGAGGGCTTCCCTCATTTCCTTGCTCCATCGGGATGTCTCCCATTGAGCAGCCGATTTAAAGCAAGTTACATAGAAGAGCTGGTAGCTGTGGTTCATATTGCTCTGGTCAGCGTTTGCTACCAAAACCCCACTGCTGATCAATTTGAAGTGAAAAACAATAATATGTACTGTACGATACCCTAATTTAATTAGCCAATTCAATATTTGTATATGACTTGCATAATTTCTCCCCAGTCAAACTCAGCCTCACCTTTAGTTTACCATTTAAAGTTATAATGCAACTGTAGCTCTATTTTATCTTTCCCCGGATTGCTGCTCGGCTGAGGTACCAGCTCACAGTTAATACGCAGATTTTCTGCGGAGTTGGTTTGCAATTAAATATGGGTTCCATTCCCAACACCAAACCAAACAACAATGTCCCGCCCATTCAATCTTGGGTCTCTTTACTCCCGTATTTTATTTTTCATTATCCTTGTTATAATATTTTTATCACTCAGCTAACCCGTGAACGCACTTCATTATAGCAATAAAAAGGAAATGACACCAGCAGAATCCACCACCCTTCCCTGCCTCCCAGATGAAGTCCTGCACGCCATCCTTTCCTACTCACCCGCAAGCACAGCGCTGGCCCTCGAACGCACATCTCACCGGTTTCGAAGAGTGACAAATGCCCCTCTCCTCTGGCGCCTGCATTGCCAGAACGATTTCAGATTCTGGGACCAGCGTCACGATTTTCCGCGACGATTGGCTGAGGCTGTTGGGTCGGTCGACTGGAAAGGTCTCTATGCGTTTCGACAGCGGATTGATGCCAGCACATCGCAGATTTTGGATAGTATTCTTATGAACCAGGCAGGAAGGATTGAGAAGATTCATCGGATCGTGGAGTTTGGGTATGACGCCAAGGATACGTTGTTGCGGCATGCGAAGGCTGGGGAGGAGTGGCCGGATCATTTGGCGAGACGGTGAGTTCTCAATATATACTACCCACACATATATATATACCTTTCCTCTACTTTCGAACCTGACAATTTGCGGAGAAGTATACTGACGTGGTTTGAATAAATAGATATTATAGCAACGCCATCCTCAGTTGCCTTCATCGGACAATGGCCATACCTGTATGGAATAGATTGAGAAAGAGCGAGGATGTCTCCTTAGAACACGCGCTTGGGGCATTTGATATGTTTGTTCTGGAAACCGGACCAGGGGATTTTAATGATGTACGTTGGATGATATTTATGGCACTTTGATGCTCTCATGTTTTTTTATTCTTTGTTTTGCTTCTATCACTACCAGTGACTCTAATTAGCAACGCTCTGCAGATCTCAGCTTGCCTTGAGAGTATCGTGGCACGACTGTCGATGGAATGTCCGGAGATCATGGAATTGAGCCCGCGAAATAGAGCGAGAAGGATAGCAAGGTATCTACGAGAGCATGATCTAACGGGGATCGACTCAGGCCGGGAATATTACAACATCGAGCACAACTTTCTGGGTCTCGCGTTAAGGAATCCCGGTCATAATTCACTACCACTCATTTCTTCGGCTATATACTGCTATGTTGCACGGCGACTGGGTCTTGATGCCCATCCCTGCGGATTTCCATTCCATGTACATGTGATCATCCACCCTGCCGACGGTCACGATATGGATGGCAATCAACTGGAGGGTGTCGATAAACCGGGGGATCCTATGTACATGGACCCGTTCCGCTCAACGGAAGAAACGCGAGTAACTGAGCTGCAGGAACAGCTGAACTTCCTGGGAACCTTGACGCTCTCACGGTCGACCTTCTTGCGCGAATCTCTCTTGCAGGAGATTGTTCTTCGTTGCAGCAAGAATATTTTAAATTCTGTATTCCAGACCCCACGCATCCGGGACACCTGCCTTGATCCCGTTAATGTGAAGTACGCTGCGCTTTGGTCCTCCATGCTTTTTGCGGAATTCGCCAACCAGGACGGTCAGGTACCGGGCGTCTTCCCACCGCGGGAGGCCGGCCATGCTCCCCTACGACGCCATCTACCACCGCTGATGGACAATCTCGCTTCTGATTTCCCGTCGGATGTTTACCTCATCGAGGAGTATCTGGTACCGCTGTTTGAGAATCTGCCAGAGTATGGTCCGCTGCGAGAGAGTGTTCGCGTCTTGCGGGCGGGAGATGATATCCCGAAACAAGTGCGGAGACGCACACCGGAACACAAGAATGTAAAGTATAAGATTGGACAGGTTTTCCGGCATCGTCGGTATGATTATGTTGCTGTCATAACTGGCTGGGACGCTGAGTGCGGAGCTGGCGAGCGGTGGATGCAGCGGATGGGGATCGATCGATTACAGGCTGGTAGACATCAAAGTTTCTACCATGTCTTGTGCGTTATTCCCACTCCACACTCATTCTCATACGGATATATGGTGGCTGACATTTTCTTTGTGTACTTTTATCAGGGTATCGGACAAAAGCGTGCGGTACGTGGCGGAGGAAAACATCGAACCGATTTCGCCGGAAATTTCCCAACTGCCCCCAGCATTCGTGAAACTAGCTGGCAAGCATTTTAAAAGGTGGGATCCGGAGGTGCGGATATTCATTAGCAATATTCGGGACGAGTATCCAGATGACTGAACTAGGCGATGGCCATCATTGGCGGCGGGTGTCAGGCGTTGGGTATTCTTTGCGTAAATACACCTGCTCTAGAATCCAACAGTGGGCGACAGGATTGCTTTCTCTATTCATTGATTAGATTGATTAGAGGAAATACTTTGGACGACTGGGGGAATAATACCTTCCTTCGACCAAATTTCAATACAAAAGAATAAAATAAACATAGTTAGTTTGGCTATTCAAATAGCTTATTGAATACCTACTCTATCCAAAAATGCCGCCGTCTCGTCCAATGTCAACCCTTCCAACGTCCCCTCCTCCAGCTGCACGAGAATGGGCGTATTTTGAAAACCCAGCAATTCTGTCAGCCAGTCTATGACATATTCCTCGAATTGTACGAGAGGAGATTTCTCCAATATTTCTTCTATCCGTGCCTCCCAGTCTCCTTCACCGTCAGCACGAACGAGAGATGCTTTCACGGAATCCCTTACTAGCTCCCATTGAACAATATGAGCCTGAGCATCATTTTCATCGCTACCCTCATCGCCGTCCACCTTGTAAGGATAACCCCACGCAAAGGCCTCATTGGCTGTTTCCGCTATCTTCTTGCCGTGTAGCAAAACCTCCTCAATAGTTGCATACAACATGAATCGAACCGGTAATTCCATCCAGCTGGTGTCTGGTATGTCACGATGGGGAACCATTGCACATAGAGACATGCACTCTGGTAAAATATCCAGCAGATTGACGAGTATATTTAAATTGTCATCTTCGTAAGGGATGCCCATGTGTAAGAACATGTCCCGGTGATTCCGCTCCAGAAACGACGTGCTAGTAATAACCGCCGTATTGGGAGGCCCGCAGTTGATTCTGGAGGCTTCATTTTGGCGTAGCCAAAGCTCTGCGCGCTCTTTGTTCCGCTTTCTTTGGAATTGGAGCGTTCCCTCTGACGGCAGCAGAGTGCTAGAGCCTTTCGCGTATCGACGGCATAGGAGATTTGCTACCGTGAGGATTTGAAGCTTGATTTTTAAGTCTTGCGGGAAGCATGTATTATTATTATTGTCACTACCACTGTCATCATTGCTATCGCTGCTGGTATTTTTGAGGTGATTGTATCGAAATAATTGCATGAATCCTGTCGACTGGTTAGTGTTGAGCCGGCAATTTCGAAATAAGCCATAATATATATACAAATTACATGTAAAATGATTCATGAAACTAACCGTCAAATATCCCAAGAATATTATCACTATTTTTAGCTCCACGGTTCAATTGCTGTGCCTGCTCGCCATTCCGTTCTGCTCTTCGGTCCTGTATTACCGCAATTATCGCCTTGTATAGTAGGTAGTCGAGCGTCATTAGATCCACTTCCAACTTCAGCTCAGGATCATCTGAATGGGATGTCATATTTCCCGGGTTGAGCGGTCAACGAACTCTGCTAATTACTTAGGAGGCCGGTTGTTGAGTGAGTAATCTCTACATTTTAAGTCGCGTTGGTGGGTTCGTGTTGGCGCGTTTTGCAGATTCTGAGACGGCCAGAGGCACGACTTGCTTAGGTCCTATTGAAGGTGAATATGTTGGGTAAATTGAAGTGATTCGTTCTGAGGTGATCAAAAAAACTCTAGCTACTTTTTGCGTTATTGATGATTTGGTTCCATTTGAATTGCTGATTTGGGATTATGAAAGAGTTTTAGTTTATCTAGCGTCTTGAGGTTTACTTTTGGCGCCCATTTGGGCCTTTTCTTGTCAACCTCCGTCGTGCCCACGATGATTTCTTCGCCATTCCAAGATGACGAGTTCCTTGTTGCACTCCCCATGGAAATTTTAAAGTGATCTTTTGAAATAGAAAATGCCGATTACATCAGATGTCATTACTTCTTACTTCTTTAGACACAGACACAGGCAAAAATGTAGATTTGAATTTATTATATAATACACAAACTCATATTTCAAGCCAAAGGCACATACACGCCTTCCATTAACTACCCGATAAGATCAATACGCCAGTATTTCTTCAACCAGCCCTTCAATAACCTTCTTGCGCGCAAGGAGGCGCACCCAGGTGTGCACGGCAGGCCCGTAATCATGCCTTCTGGCCTCTGCGTAGTCTTCATCTGTACGATGCGATTGCTCCTCCTCGCTGATCATGATGCGTATATCCTTTTGAGCGTTAACGAGCTCTTCTCGATAAGCTATTAATTCCTCTACCGTTGCAGATTTATATTTGGTTCTAAGATCTTCCGGCACATCTATGAGGTCCACGGTTTCCCGTTCGACACCGATGAATAATAGATCATGGCTAGTACGGTTACCGTTACCGTTGACAGTCGCTGTAGTGTCCACCATGTCCGGTATGGGTGATCCCAGTGTCGATAGCTGCTCGTCTATCATAACGATATACTTGATGTTTGTGGTAAGCTGTGCTTTTAAATCGATCAGAGGGTCCTTCACAAGGCCCAATATCGAAAACTCAATTTGGCCTTCCTCATATTCGGCCATCCTTGACATGATTTCTGGCTTCGCCAGATCCAGCCACTTATCATCCGAGCAGTCACCTGGAGAAAAAAGGGTCAGTTTAAAACCCAAGATGGGGGTGGAAAGAAAATTTGCTTTGAGATGGGGAAGAGGTATATAGGATAATTACCTAAATTTTGAGGCTGGCGCTCTAGCCCATCGAACTTCCACAACTTCCCCTTTGCTGGGACGAAGCCGATAAAATGGAAACCAGCTTCGGCATCATCGCAATCTTGGGTTTTTGACATTTTCGCCTTGGATCTTCGGTTCGTCGCTTCGATCTTTAACTGGAGGTCAGTGTTGAGGACGTCCATTTTTCTAGGAACTCCTTTTAGCTTTAAAAATTAACCTTATCCGTTTTGTGTATGATTAAATTATATACGGCACGTACCTTGCGAAAGAGTTGTGGATGCGTTTGATAAATTCGAAATTGCCGATTGCGTCTCCTCGCAATGCGGGAGTAAAAGGCATCGTGAATTTTTTGAAATGCGTCAGTTCCTCTCCTAGTTCGATTTCATCGACATTGTTGATGATGTTCAGTAGTGCAACACTTGCGCAAGCGTAGTTTGATGTCTTCACAAAAAAAGAAAGAAAAAATCATCAGTTGATGTCTTTTACATGCTCCCAAGGGGAGAGTTGAGACGGACCTGATTTGCAAACCAAATACCCTCTGGACAGCTTGACTCCTGTTTATCAGGGTCGTCTTCTTTCCATCGAAAGAGGAATATTAGTCCATAGATCGGTTTGCTGTCCGGTAATAGAGTTAGTGAAGAAGAGTTAGAGAAAGAAAACATATTTGCAGTCCACATGAACGACGGGGGGCAATCAAGAAATATCTGGCCAGAACAAACTGGAGGAGCTCAAGCATTTCATCTTCTAGTGACACGACTTCCTGCACTTTGACCCCCTTGACACCAAAGTCTCGCAGCATAACATTGAAAAGAGCCTGCCAGATTGCCAGATTAGCTCTGAGTATATTTAAAATAGGTGAGCCAAGGGGGGGGGGGGGAGTGAGTTAAACACACCGGCTCTGATTCAATCTCACAGAAGCCATTCCAGCGAGCTTTATCAGCCTGCGTTAATGGCTGCAGGGGTAAAGTCTCAAAGGTTTTTGGCGGATTAAGCCGTCGTCGCTTTGTCCGATCTGCCATATCAAACTGGCGGAGCAGGAAAAGTGGACCTGATTATGTGTATGTGCAAGGTGTTTGTGAGATGTTTAAGGTGTATTCCGTACTCTGTAGCGCCTCTCTGATGACGGTGAAGATAGATCTGTAGAACACGTAAATTGAACAATAAGAGAGCAAGAAACGGGCAGCGAATAATTCATACTCGAGACAATAACTAGAGACTGAATAAAAGCCCTTTCGCTCCTTTATTCAATATTTATTTTTCCCATCGAGGAGACCTGGCATGACCTATAACTAGTCAAATAATAATGCTAAAATATGAAGTATATTGGCGGTTTCTTGGCATCAACCTTGACGCGTTGAGCAACGTTTTCCGTGCAGAAGAACTTCGGAGTACGGAGCATTGACGAACGATATTTACAACCGTCAACAACACCACATACATAAATATAGCTACCCAGGTGTCAATTTGCTACGGTACTAACCAGGGTGGAAAGACGACTCTGCATTCGTCCGCTCCTTTGTAACCACTCCTTTGCCCTTACGCTAAGTTTTCATCTCTCTCTTTCTCTCTCTCTTTCTCTCCCTCTTTTGCCTGTGTGCGGAACAACCGCTCCCGCAGCCAAAGCTGCGTTTGGACGTCTACACCCGCATTTTAGGCCGGTTTCACCAGCTCCTCCCGACATATCCGGAGCAATTTTCGTTACAAGGGGAATCGCGACTACATGGTAGTGGTAGTGTCAGTGAATCATCTTTCGCGAACCCTTTATTTTGGAAGATTACTGAGCTTCTCCTTTTGTATTCTAGGCTTGGATGGGACCTGGAATACTAAGCCGGTCCCCGTGTACTTTTGCAACTCCTTCGCCATAACCCCCCCCCCGCCTCCTCAGCATGCCATGAACGGCACTCCTCGACTCCGATCTTCTTTCCCCCAAACCCCCCGCACTTCTCCACGTTACAGGCCGCTTAACGATGTCCAAAATAGTACTCCTCTCGAAGCCCAGTTGCGGAGCCTTCGAAACGAGAAGCCCACACCGGTGAGTCTGGAGCGGAGGGACACAAGCGCGTCGCTTATTCCCTTCAGTGTTGTCGATGCCCCGTCTCAGAGACTATATGTTGTGGCTTTCTACTTGGCCCTGAATGCATGGCGCATCTACGAATACTGGACGTCGTCGGATGATTTCGATTCAACCTGGCTTTTCTTGAAATGGGTTTCAATTGACGGTATATTTTTGTTCGGCCTCCCTGCTCTGAGGATACCCTGGCTGGAATGGGCGTTTTCAACTACATTAGCCGTATTTATGGTGCATGCTGTTGCCAATGCTTTTCTGATGTTCCGCATCCCTGTGAGTTCATGGACGAAAGCACGCCCGCTCAAAAAAGCCCAAATACACTGAAGCTGTGTACTGATCTTACAATAGATCCCCATAGAGGCGTGGATGGCTGCTCTGGTTAAGTTGGCCTATGACAGAGAGCTGTCCATCTCGGAGAGAAGGGTTAAACCGGCCGATATCCTCCACAACTCATCTTTGATTCTGGGGAAACAAATTATTCATATCCTCCCTGAAGGGTGAGTTGTTTGCCTCCCAGCAACTCCTGCTAATAATGTGGTTGACAAAGGGATTTATAGTTCGGCGGTACTGAATCCAGAGCAAAACTCCTTTTGTATAGAAAGCCAAACACCTCAGGTCATGTTGCCAATTCGTGTGAACCAGACTACGCCGATAATCATTGATCTTCTGCGATTTGATATCGAGTCTGGTCAGAATGAGACTATCTCAGTTCCGTCTAAACAGCTGAAGCAGATGATGAAGCTAGCAAATAAGGGCCATTCGAGTTCGGATACCAAAAGCCCAAGAGATTTATTAATTCCAGTTAAAAAAACGGGGATTTACCAGCTGCAAAGAGTCGTGGATGATTCGAAACTTGAAGTTAGGCGCCGTTCACTTGACACCCTTGTTGCTGCGTGCCCGAAAGCGTTTATTCGAACTTCGGCGGATGACCGATGTAAGGGCCAACTTTCAAACCTGACGCTGGTAGTCGAGGGGACGCCTCCGCTAAAGATCAAATATAGCCGCAAGGTTAATAAAATTGACCATGGCGTCTCCTTCCAAAGTATCCAGCCCGAAAACTTTAGATCACCCCTCACTGGCCACGTCCGTGTCGGCTCCTTGATAGATCCAAATAACCCGGATATTAGCTGGGCCCAGTCTCAAAGAATTGAAGTCCCGCTTAATGAGTCGCTGAGCACTGGAGGGGAATGGATTTATTCTATTGAAGAGGTCCACGATGCCTGTGGAAATGTTGCCAACTATTCTCTCATTTCTGAGGAAGGTGGCGACCAAGAGCCGACAAAATCTACGCCTCAAACCCAGCAGTTCTTAGTTCATGAGCGACCTCGCGTTTCATTGAGTGGGTGCAACGCTCAATCGTACCTCCAGGTCGCGAAGGGTTATTCCATAGATCTACCAGTTCATTTTCATTCCGTTGGGCGCAACGAGCTAGCTGATGCTCCCTTCACATTGGCGTACTCCTTCACAAGCGAGGCTTCCCATGGGGATAGTTCTATCCTTCCCTCCTTGCAACAAGTCAGCCTTCAAAGCGTCGACCACAAACCTCGAATTCAGGAGCCAGGGTGGTATACCCTTACTGCCATCTCCAGTCAGTTTTGTTCTGGCGAGATATTCGAACCTGCGTCTTGCTTCCTTCATAACCCACCCGAGCCAAGTATTAATTTGCGATACGAAAAACTCTACGACAAGTGTGCAAATAATTCGGTTGGCCTTCTGGTAGATCTGGACCTAATTGGAACTCCTCCGTTCCAAATTCGCTATAATATTGAACACGCAACCGGAGTTCAGGCGCGCCTTATCTCTATTGACTCTTTAAGGAGCCAAATAGATTTTACACCAAAAGAAGCCGGGCATTATAAATATGAATTCCTTGACATATCAGATCGCGTTTACCAACCCCAGTCGTTGAGGGGTAAGGTTCCAACTTTGGAGCAAGATGTAAAACCTCCAGCATCGGCGCATTTCTTGGGTCCCGTAACCAGCCGCAAAGCCTGCTTCGGCGAACCTGTTTCGGTCGATGTACTTTTCGTTGGCGAAGCTCCATGGGAGTTGCAGTATGAGCTCGTCCATAACGGGAAACGGATGAAACACACGTTGCGGAGCGACCATGATATAGCGTCTGTCGTCACTGAAGATCTAGCTGATGGCGGTGGATATACTTTAGGGTTAACAAGTGTGAAGGATAAATCAAATTGCAAGAGGCAACTAAAGGAGGAGATCAAGATTGATGTGCGGCCCAAGAGACCTCAAGTTGCCTTTGGCCTAATCGACAAGAAGCGCAACATCCTTGCTCTAGAGGACAAAAAAGTAGAGCTACCGCTACGACTAGAAGGAGTCCCGCCGTGGGTCGTCAAGTTTCAGAACCTTGATTACCTTTCGATGCCTGTGATCGAAAAGACACTGTGGAGTGAGAACAGTCTTGTCCAGTTCATCCAACGTGGGCGATATGAAATCATCGAGGTCAGCGATTCTACATGCCCTGGGTCTGTTGATCAGGGAGCAAACACGTTCGAAATTTCCTGGATTCGCCGACCAAGAATTACAATCGTCGATGAAAGTCCAGTGGAAGGCAAGGATGTTTTAGCAAAACGGGAAGTGTGTGAGGGTGATGAAGATCTCATGGAAATTAAATTCGAGGGTACACCTCCTTACACGATTAGATACGAACAACAGCGTCGGCCAATTACCGGCGCGATCTCCACGAGCCTCAAGTCATTGACCGCCGCACTGGGTTCTACCTCTCTTCCAATGGACACTTCGAAGCCAGGAGTCTACTCCTATAAAATCATCGAGCTTGGGGATAATCTTTATAGCTTTGACCATAAGAAGCATGCGCCACTCACTATCACGCAACGGGTCAATCCTCGTCCCTCTGCCCGCTTTGAACATCCTAACCACATATACGGATTCTGCAAAGAAGAAGGCAATGCGGAGGAAGTGATCCCGCTAATTCTGGAAGGAGTTCCTCCGTTCGCTCTGGAGATCGGAATCAAGCATCATTCTGTATCGAAGCCTGAGGTGCTATCCATACCACACATAAATTCCAACCGACATAACCTGCCCATCCCGCGACGATATCTCGATTTAGGCCAGCACGTCATAAGCATCCTGAAGGTCAGGGATGCCCGCGGCTGCCAGCGAACGACAGAATACGACGGATCGTCCGTGCGAGTTGCTATTTCAGATGTTCCGACCATTCTTCCACTAGAAACACAGGTGGACTATTGTGTTGGAGAACGACTCTCTTTCTCATTATCTGGCCACGCTCCGTTCGAGGTATATTATACATTTAACGGTGTGGAGCGGAAAGCTACAGTACCAAACACTAGCTTCCGCCGCATTGCAGAAAAACCTGGTGAATTTGTCATTACTGCTGTGAGCGATGGGGCAAGTGGGAAGTGCAAGGCGCACAAGAATATCACTAAAACTATCCATGAGATGCCTAGCGTCAGAGTCAGTCGTGGATCTGTTTCTGTTGTGGAGATACATGAGGGTGGAGAGGCTGAAATGGTCTTTGAATTTTGGGGAACTCCGCCGTTTGAGTTCACGTAAGTTGCTCCCTCATCTTCTACTGCGGCTTGTTTCCTTTGATATATCCCTCTCTTTTATTCTTCCTCTTCGCGTCGTTTTGGGTTTTATTCAAGGAAATAATGATCATTTTGCTTCCTCTGCAGTTATACCCGCAGTTCCATCGACCGAAAGGGAAGGAAATCACAAATTCTGGATACCAAGCATGATATATCGTACGAAAATACCAAGACTATCCGAACGTCCGATGAAGGTAGCTACGAAGTTGTTGCGATCAAAGATAAATTTTGCTCGTTCTCTACGCAGGATGCAGCGGGATCAGGTGGAAGAAAGAGAGGCTAGTGGAGACGTTTCGTGTCATATAATTAGATGAAGAACACCAAGAGTGATCACAGATATTCTTTGCATGTATAGAGCCCTTGGTTGGACTAAGATGTTAAGTCGTGGAATTATTTTTTTTCGCCCTGGATCAGATACATAAGTATCCACTCAATAATTTATAAAATTAAATGTTATCAACTTATCACTACATTTTATAAAATTCATATCACTGAAAGCAATAAGTAATTAACAGTTTTTTAAACTTAATATATCGGCTACTAAGGCAAAAGAGCTTAATCACTACTGTCAGGGGTTAAACCTCATGAATTATAAGAACTCGGGTTAGCGCGCGCGCTCAGCCCTCGCGCGCTAGCCCTTATGTTATCCGCAGGACCTTTCAATAGCAAGCGTTCACGGGCAACTGATCAAGAATCGGTTTAGTTATTGTGCCTTATAATGCTTGATGACTAAAGAAAGCTGTGGATGCCACTATCTAGACTTGCTCAGGTATTTAGAGTAAGAATAGCTTCAGCTTGGGGTTGGCAGGGTAGAGTATAGTTTAATATACAATTGTACTGTATACATAGTATAACAGAATATACTAGATAATCAAGACTAAGATTATAGAAGATATAAAAAGTATAAAAGTAAGAGTAAGATATAAAATTGATTGTGATTGATGTGACGGGCTACGCCCATGTTAGTAGACCATTCCGCCTATGAAAGCTTCATGATTTCCTGCTCCGACTCGTACGATGCAGCCAATCAGGATTTAGCGGCCCCAGGCCGCTAAATGATTTCAATCAATCAGAGTCTACAGAAGCTTCATAGCTTCCTCAGCTTGATTCATACATCAAGCACTCAGTCAGTCATTCTTTTACTCTGTTTATAAAAGAGTCTTGTACAAGCACTGTTATCCGTTTTCTTTTTCTTCTTTTTCTTCTCTTAACATTTTCTACTTTGTATAATAAGATCTATATTGTGTGCCGAACTATTCAGCGTAGATCTTTTACATTTAAAAAACATTCATTATTCTTTTTTTAAAAAATAATTATTAGTATTATAAACATACATTGATGTGTAAAGATGAAGCTAGCTGTAAATGCTGAAATCTCTGTTATAAAGACAATAAGAAAGAACATGTAATAATGTATAAGAACTTAACTAGTTGTAGATGCTGAAATCTCTGCTAGATTATAATAGAAGCTCGCTCATTAGTAGTTCTAATCTTATAATGTCAATGAAAGACTCAAGAGTTCTGACACTCTAGAAATCTATAAAATTTTTATATAAATACTTATCTGAATTTAAAGAATCTTAAGTCATAACATCAGCTGCTATGAACAATGTTAATAAACTCTTAATGACTGTAAATGCTTACAAGATATTATTATAGCTTTAAACAATACTTGAGCTGTAATAATAATAAATTACTAACATGTACATGAATTAACAATGTCAGTATAAAAAAATTTAATAATAATTAACAGATTAAAAAGTCTTGATCATGAACACTGCAACATCTCTGTTCTTTAAATTTATAATAATATTAATAAACATCAGCTCAGCAAGACTGTTAAAAAAATATTTAAAATCTTTAATATACTTTAACACATTTAATCTTATTTTATACTCATTATAAAGATTAAACATGCTTATAAAGCTAGACATAAATTAAAAAGTCATTGATTTATTAATTAATTAAAAATGATATATAAGCAGTCATTTAAAGAATTGTGTTAAACAGAAGTTTTATTTTTAAATAAAAGTATGTAAATTATTGCTTTGTATATTTAAAAATATTTTTAAACATCTTAACATTCTGTTTAAAAACACTGTAATTTAACAGAAGATGTTAAACTAATTTTAAAACATATGTCAGAGAAACACTTCTTTTATAATTTTTATATCTGATTTTAACATTAAGATCTTAAAAGCAGAAGACTAGCTTTAAAAAGATTAAATAAAAATCAATATGCTCAGAAGAGCTTTATTATTTAAACTATTAAAGACTTTTATTAATATTGAGAAGATCATGATGTACAAGACATTCTGTGTTTAGTTATAAAGATTAAATGACTGTCTTATAAAGTTAAAAAGCATACAGACTGAAAATAGAAAACACTATATTCTTATTACTAACACATCTACTGCTAGAAACAGTTTAAATATAATAAATTAAGTAAACTTAAACATATACATTCAAGCAAGAGTCTTTACAGCTTAATTAAAATATTAAGTTTTTAAACTAATGTTTAAAAAAGCAGCTGATTAATAATAATATAGAGTCTGTATTAATTATAAGTATATAAATTATATCACTGCTAACTGTCACTCTGATTACATCTCTTTTTATAAAAAAAAGAGAATTTATATTAATTATGTTATATTAAAAAAAAACTTAAACAACAAGAAAGAAGCTGCTTTAATAAAAGTTTTAAAACAAAGAAAAAACTAACTTTTATATAAATTTATTAACAGAAGTTAAAGAAGATTAAATAATAATAATTTAAAGAAAGAATAGCTATGAATGCAATGCTTGTATCTACTGTTATAAATAACATATATAATATAAATGCTATAATAGACAGCAGACTATATCATTATACAATAATTAAATCTTTAATTATAAGACAATGTAATTTTCAATGTATTTCTTTATTTAAATCTTAACTTTTTATAGACTTTAACAGTTTAAGAAATGTTTGTACTCACTACATAATAAAACTAGACATAGACATTGACAAGTATTAACATAAAAACACTTATATGTATAAAGTAGACAATTTAGACTATAATCTTATACTTAAAATCTCTTGATTAGCTAAACAGAACATTCTACTAGACACTTAAAATAAAACATTTATCTTTTTAAATGAAGATTATATACATAAAAATAATGTTTACAGTTTTATAAAATTTAAACAGATTTCAGTGAATGTTTACAAGCTATTTTAAAAGAACTTTTAATAAAACTGTATAAGACAGAATTGTATAATAATCTATTCTGTCAGTCTTGCTGACATTAAGAAGACATTAGATAAGCTTATTATTACTGTACAAACTGATTCTTGCATTAAGCTCTTATGTTAATATTACAAGTATCTAGATGTCTTTTAAAAGAATGACATTGTTAAAGATTTGTCTCTCTTACAGAGGCCTGAAGTAGATTATAGAATTAAACTAAAGAAACAGAATAATAAGACTTTAAAATCACTGTAAGAATCTTTTTATAACATGTTTTAAGATGAGCTTCTTTTTCTTTACAAGACTCTTAATAATTTACTAGACAAAGAATTTATATGTATTAACAACTCTTCTACTGTAGCTTTTATTTTCTTTATTAAGAAATTAAACAAAGAACTTTAATTCTGTGTAAATTATTAAAAACTTAATCATCTTATAAAGAAAGATTGTTATTTATTATTATTTATTAATAAAACACTTGCTTGCATTGAATGTATGTAATGATTTATAAAATTAAATGTTATTACTATGTTTTATAAAATTTACATAGTTAAGAATGACAAGTGACTGATTGTTTTTTAAATGTAATATGATTTCTTTAAATGAATAGTTATACTCTTTAAACTAGTCAATGCTTTGAGCATGTTTTAAAAGTATATTAATTAAGCATTAAGAGATTTTCTTGATAAGTTCACGTTTGCTTATTTAAATAATATACTTATCTTTACTAACAGCTTTTAAAAAGAGTATTAAAAACATGTATAAAAAGTTCTTTAATGACTCTGTAAAGCAAGTCTGTTAATAGATATAGATAAATGTAACTTCAAGATCAAGACTATGAAATACTTAAGATTCATCATAAAAGCTGACAAGAGTATTTAAATAAATCTTAAAAAAATCTTTATAATTCTAGAATAAAAGACTTTATAAACTGTAAAAGATGTATACAGCTTTATTAGATTTGCTAACTTCTATTAATAATTTATACAGAACTTTTTAAAGATTATATAATCACTTACAGAGCTTATTAAGAAGAATTTTATCTTTCATTAATCAGTAAACATTAAGACTGTCTTTATATACATAAAAAAGATGTTTATAAGCACATTACTACTAGCAATATTTAACTCTAATCATGACATGATTATTAAGACTGACTTTTTAAATTACATTATTAAAGAAGTTATATTATAATATAATGATGAGAATGTCTTGTAATCTTGTGTTTTTATATTTAAGAAGCTCACTTCTGCTGAATGTAATTACAAGATTTATAATAAGAAATTATTTATAATTATACATTGTTTAAAAGAATAAAAACTTTAAGCTCTGCAGTGTCATGAAGTTTAAGATAATAATTAATTATAAAAATCTTAAACACTTTATAATTATTTATAAGCTTACAGAACACTAGATGCGCTGATCAAAACTTCTCAGTCACTTTTATTTTATAATACACTATTGTTCAAGCAATTAGAATTTAATAATAAATACACTCTCTTAATAGAAACAAGATATATTATTCAACACAGCAGACACTTGTTAAATTAATTATAAACATTAAATTTTAAATTTAAAAATATTGATTGATTACAATGAGACTGTGTACAGCATTATTCACACATTAATAATTAAAGCTCTTTTACTTTAAATCACTCTTAACATGTTTAATATGTCTGACATCTCTTTTAAACTGTTATTAAATAAATTATAATGTATGTCAGCTCTTGCTGATGAACAGCTTTAAGCTCTTATTAACACTGTACACTGTAAAGTATCTTAATTTTTTTTAAAGCTACATGTATAAACTGACATCTTTAAGTGCTTTATTAATAATAATAACACTCTCTGCTTTTAAGAACAATGTTAAGTTCTACAATCTAAGACTCTATACACATAGATTATGTAGAAAATACATGATTCTTGTATGACTGATCATCTAGACTGTGAACAGTTATATTAAATAATCTTATAAAACTACTACTGATTTAAGATTTTAAATAGTGTTTAATGCTTTGTTTAAAATTGCAATCATTGTTTGTCTGTTATAATATAAAAGAACTGTAAAAAGAGTTTGTTTAAGTCATTAAATGTCTTTAACTGAATTTAATAAAATGTAGTTATTAACTTTACTGTTAATCTTTCTGAGAGCAAGAGATGTAAAAACATTATGATTATTATCAATCAATTAAGTAAGAGCATGATATTAAAGTTCTATAATAAAATAGACACAAAGTAAGTGACTGAGATCTTTCTATAAAGTCTGTTTTATTAAATACATAAGCTGTTAAGATTAATTATATTAAATCAAGATCAATAATTTGTAAACACTCTTTAAATAAAAATCTGTTAATTATTAAAGATTACATACTGTTTATTAACTGTTTATCATTCAGAGACTGACAGCTTCTTTAAATATATAATATAAATAATAAAGAATTATCTTTATAAGTTCTGTAATTATTTATAAAATAATTAACATAATTTATTACTTTATACAAAGATCATGATTAATGATTAAAATACAGTTTTTATAGATATAAGCTCATTCTTTCTCATGCATGATTATAATATAAAGATATTAAATCTTTAAAAATCTATATAAATCTTAATGAGTTTACATAATTCTATTAAAGTTATTAACAATATAGTAATAAAACTTTAAGACATTTATAACTGAGTGAAAGCTTTAATAATGAGTGTTAAACAAAATTAAAAAGAGCAGACTAATGTAAAATAAGACTCTGTTAAATGATATAAAGTTAATGATCTGATATGACTCAGTCTTAAGAACATTTAAATCATACACTCTTTACACACACTAGACTATCAGCATACAAAATATAAAGTTTTAAAAGTTTTAAATAATTATAATTATCATCTAAACACTTCTTTTAGCATTTATAATGTCTTTTACACTAATCTTCTGTGTTGTACAGTCATTAATCTTTTTCTTTCTTAAACAATCTTTAATTAACAGTTACTAAGCATTGTAGAAGAAGATAATAAGCTTGAATGAAAGATTAAAAAGATACTGAACAAACAGTTCTGTAATTAAAATCAGTAATATCTCATGAAATGAATAAGTTATGATCGCTCATTGTGAATCACAGACTCAGTGTTATCTAAGACAGCAACTCTTAATTAATGAGACTAGAGAGACACTTGTTCATGACTTTATCTTCACACTTTCAAGCTCAGAAGAAGAGAAAGATTAATGTGACAGACTACACTCATGTTAGTAGATCATTCTGTTTACAGAAGCTTTATAATTTCTTGCTTCGACTCGTACAATGCAGTCAATCAGGATTTAACGGCCTCAGGCCGTTAAATGATTTCAATCAATCAGAGCCCACGGAAGCTTTATAGCTTCCTTGGCTTGATTCATACGCCAGACATCTGGTCAGTCATTCTTCTGCTTTGTTTATAAAAGAGTCTCGTACAAGCACTGCTATCCGTTTTCTTTTTCTTCTTTTTCTTCTCTTAACATTTTCTACTTTGTATAATAAGACCTATATCGTGTGCTGAACTATCTGGCGTAGGCCTCTTACAATTGAGAAGATAAGCTTTTATGATTCTAAAAGTAATAAACATCTTTATATATATAATAGATTTCTTTTAATATAACTGATATATTATAATAGACATATTTTATAATTGTCAGAGGTTGAACCCCGTAGATTATGAGAACTCGGGTTAGCGCGCGCATGCTCAGCTCTTGCGCGCTAGCCCTTGCCTGCAGCATGATCTTAGAGCTTTTTCTTTACACACTTTCTTTTTCTTTCTCTTTCTCTTTTCTTTTCTAAGCTTTTCTCTCTGTATTTTATACACAATATAGTTTTTTAACATCTAATTGTTCATCTCTTACATTAGAAAAGCTTTATCTTTATCTTACTAAAAAAAAGACTGAATATTTTTTTTTTTTTTT
>LGRN01000261.1:0-37585 GCA_001883825.1 Emergomyces pasteurianus Ep9510
TGGTATGTTAAATTAAACAGAAAAAAAAAAAAAAAAAAAAGGAAGGAAAGAAATGCAAAGAGGAAAAGACAACGGAAACATAAATAATTGCTAATAAGTTACCTGGTTCAAATTGGCGTAGTGGCCAGGATCGCTTACCTCTCGAGTGATCTGGTTCTGTCTGTTCAGCAAAACCTCCAAACCGACTCGTTATTCTCCAAGCACCTCCGCCAACTCTCCGCCGGTAATGTGCGGGGTGTACTGTCGCAGCCAGTCCCCGAGGTATGAAAAGAAAATTCATTCTTTCATTCTTTGTTCATTTTTGCTGTTGCGATTGGAGGGTATAAAAATCCTAAGTAAATTCGTTACAGGTCCGCACCCTCCGTCAGAATGAGGACCCGCTGCTGTCGGCTTTCCAGCCCTTGCAGTCGGGCCACCGCGTTGCCATCACCGCATCGTCCTCTGTCCTCCTCTCATCCATACCCTATCTGTATAGACTAGCAAACTACCCCCTTGTCATTCATGTCTCGTTGGACCCTGCCCCCTTCCCCGATTACTCCGTGATCAGTTCTATCCGCCAGTGTGGCTTCTCCTTCTTGCATTCGGAAACGCTGCAAGAAGCTCAGGACATTGCCCTGACGGCGCATTCGCTTGCGGCGAAGTCTGGAAAGGGAGTGATCCATTTCTTCGACGCAACCAACTCCCGCGACGATAATCAAATTGCATCGGAGGATCCGGAGCTCGTAAAGAAAATCTTAGATTTGGAAGGTGTGCAGCAGGCTCAGGTACCGTCGAATGCCCCGCATTCGCTGTATGCAAACTCCGGCCGTGTTCCTACCATTGTGGAGGAAGATTTGGGACAACGGAGCGAGGGCGGCAGCCTGTCCACCTCCCAGATTTCGCTCCCGCCGAAAATGTCTGCCAATGAAAATTCCTCCATCGCGTCGTCTCGAAGTGACAGCGGCTCTGATGGTGTTCCGGCCAGCTCATCAGCTACCACAGTGGAACCTTTAACTGTCCGGCCCGTGGATGCTTCGGATATCTTCCAAATCACCAGTAAAATATGGGATACGCTGTCACAGCTAGTCGGGCGCCAGTATCATGCCGTTGAGTATACTGGATCGGATAATGCAAAATCTGCCATCTTCGTTTTCGGCTCCACAGGTGTTTTCGTAGATGTGCTCGAGGACCCTAGCAGCAAGGCTGATTTTGCCAATGTTGGCCTTATTACCGCCCGTCTCTATCGTCCTTGGATTGGTAGCCAAATATCCAGCGCAATTCCCAAGTCGATTGAGCGCATTGCTGTACTGGAGCAAGTGCGTAAGACTACGCGATGGGGCCCTGCGTTCCTGGATCTTTTGTCCAGCCTGTCGCAACCAACCGACAGCGGAAGGGCTCCTCAGCTTGTTGGCTATAGATTGGGGTATATCGAACCGTCAACGTCCCGGCAAGCCCTTCGTGGCATTTTTCAAAACCTTTCGTCAGACCCGCCGATCCAGAACCTTCAAGTTGGCAGCGAAAAGATTCCCGAGGAGATTTCTTCTTCTTCTGCTTCTTCTGTCAATACTACCCAAAAGCAGCCGGAGGCTGAGAATGCGTACATGAAGATTTTGAACCAACTGTTTAGCACTCGTCTTTACGTTGCCAATCAACTTGGTTCCGAGAATGCAGGCATATCCAGCACAATTGCTTCCACACCGGAATACGGATTCGGCTCGTTAATTGCTCGCATCGAAAGCAGGCAGAGTTTCATTCGGGAGGTTGCCGAAGCTGCCAAGTCAAACTTGTTTGCAACTGATGCTCCCAAGAATTGGCTTTCGCGATGGGCCCTAAACGCTGCGGACCCGGTCAAAGCGAATAGTCTTTCTGCCGATGTGATTGCTCGGTTGGATGTTGATGGGTCATCCCTAGCGAAGAAACTGCTGCAGTCGAAGCAGTTCTTCTCGAAGGAGTCGCAGTGGCTCATTGGCTCTGACGCGTGGGCTTATGATCTCGGCAACTCTGGTGTTCACCATGTCCTCGCGTCGGGTGCCAATGTTAACATGCTCATTATCGACTCTCAACCTTACTCCGAGCGCGCTGCTGCCGATGCGACACGGAGGAAGAAGGATATTGGCCTTTACGCCATGAACTTTGGAAATGCGTATGTCGCATCTGTAGCCGTGTATGGCTCATACACCCAGGTGTTGCAGGCAATGGCTGAAGCGGATCAATTCGATGGACCCTCTGTGGTTCTTGCTTATCTGCCATACAACAAGGAGAATGAATCGCCCTTAACCATCCTGCAGGAAACTAAGAAGGCTGTCGATCTAGGCTACTGGCCGCTTTATAGATGGAACCCGAAAAATGCGGAAAAGGGGGAGCCCAATTTTGCCCTCGATTCCGAGAGGATCAAGCGGGAACTGGAAGAGTTCCTCCGGCGCGACAACCAGCTCACTCAGCTGATGAAGCGACATCCCCAGTTTTCGGCAAGCCTGTCGGAGTCGTATGGGACGGAAGTCCGGGCTCTGCAAAAACGGGCTGCTAGGGATTCCTATGACAAGCTTCTGGAAGGTCTTTTTGGTGCACCTCTCACTATTTTATTCGCGTCTGACAACGGTAATGGTGAGAACTTGGCTAAGCGGCTAGGTAACCGCGGCAAGGCTCGTGGTTTGAAAACCATGGTCATGGCTATGGATGATTACCCCATCGAGGATCTGGCCACTGAGGAAAATGTAGTGTTTATTACCAGTACAGCTGGCCAGGGTGAATTTCCTCAGAATGGTCGTGCGCTGTGGGAGGTCGTCAAGAACTCCGGCGACCTCGATCTCTCTTCCATCCACTACTCTGTTTTCGCACTGGGAGACAGCCACTACTGGCCCCGAAAAGAAGACAGGATCTACTACAACAAACCCGGCAAGGATCTTGACGCTCGTGTTTCATTCCTTGGCGGTAAGAAATTGACAGACATCGGCCTCGGAGATGACCAGGACCCTGACGCGTTCCAGACGGGATACCAGGAGTGGGAGCCGAGACTGTGGCAGGCTTTGGGCGTGGATAAAATTGAGGGACTACCAGAGGAACCACCGCCGATGACCAATGAGGATATCAAAATTCAGTCCAATTATCTGCGGGGCACTATTGCAGAGGGCCTGCTTGATGAATCGACTGGAGCAATTTCTGCAAGTGATCAGCAGCTTACCAAGTTCCACGGTACGTATATGCAAGACGATCGCGACGTGAGGGATGAGCGTAAGGCACAGGGACTCGAACCTGCCTACTCCTTTATGATACGTTGCCGACTGCCAGGTGGTGTTGCAACACCAAAGCAATGGTTGCAAATGGATGCTATTAGCAGCGCGCATGGAAACGAGACGATGAAGCTCACAACCCGTCAGACCTTCCAGTTCCACGGCGTTGTCAAGGGGAAGCTGAGGTCGGCCATGCAGGCCATCAACCAGGCCTTGATGACCACCATTGCGGCGTGCGGTGATGTTAACCGAAACGTAATGTGCAGCAGTCTTCCGGAGCTGTCGTACTATCATAAGGAAGTCCACGCCATCTCAAAACGTATAAGTGATCATTTGCTGCCCTCCACCACGGCCTACCACGAAATCTGGTTGAAGGATGACAAGGATGCCAAAATCCAAGTGGCCGGTAACGCCGTCGTTGATCATGAACCCCTCTATGGACCTACTTACCTGCCCCGGAAATTCAAAATTACCATTGCCATTCCCCCACACAATGATACTGATGTTTACGCCCACGATATCGGCCTGATTGCCATCAAAGGATCCGACGGCCACCTGGAAGGATTTAACATCCTCGCCGGAGGCGGAATGGGCATGACGCACAACAACAAAAAGACCTACCCACGAACAGGCAGCATGTTCGGCTTCGTCCCTGCAGACCAAGCCCACATCGTTTGCGAGAAGATCATGCTCGTCCAGCGCGATCATGGCGATCGGAAAAACCGCAAACACGCCCGTCTAAAGTACACAATCGACGACATGGGGGTGGACGTCTTCAAGAGCAAAGTTGAAGACCTGCTACCCTCGGACATCCATTTCGCACCGCCGCGCCCCTTCAAATTCGCCTCGAACATTGACACCTTCGGTTGGCAGAAGGACGAAAGGGGCCTGAACCATTTCACCTTCTTCATTGAGAACGGCCGCATCGAAGACACCGCCTCGTTCGCCATGCGCACCGGTCTCCGCAAGGTTGCCGAGCTGGGCAAGGGCGAGTTCCGCCTCACGGGCAACCAGCACCTCATCCTCTCCAGTGTCGAAGACGCCGATCTCCCCGCCGTAAAAGCGTTGCTGGCCGAATACAAACTCGATAACACGGCCTTCTCGGGCCTGCGCCTTTCGTCTTCAGCCTGTGTGGCCTTCCCCACCTGCGGCCTCGCCATGGCCGAGTCGGAACGTTACCTGCCCATCCTCATCGATAAACTCGAGGACTGCCTCGAGGCGAACGGCCTCAGCAAGGATAGTATTGTCATGCGCATGACGGGTTGTCCGAACGGGTGTGCGCGGCCCTGGCTTGCGGAGGTTGCGTTTGTGGGCAAGGCGTATGGCGCGTATAACATGTATCTGGGCGGTGGGTATCACGGGCAGCGATTGAATAAGCTGTATCGAGCGTCGATTATGGAGGAGGAGATTTTGGAGATTATGAAAGATCTGCTGAAGCGTTATTCGCTTGAGCGGCGGGCGGGGACGGTTGAAGGAGGGGAGCGGGAGAGGTTTGGTGATTGGTGTATACGGGCTGGTATTATTAAGGAGACGACAGAGGGGAAGACCTTCCATGATGATGTAGGTTGAAAATCTTTCTTTCTGTTCTTTTTTTTCTTATCTTTTTTTAATTTTAATGTGTCTTTACTGACGAATGGGTTTGATATAGGTTGCGGAAGATGATGAAGATGAGGAGTGATGCGTCAAACCCATACATCCCCATTCTCTCTCAGTTTCTAGGAGGGGTTTCAACACATCCAGCACCTGGCTCGTCAATTTTTATTTTACCCTTATTTCTATCATTGTTTTATATTTGTATATTGTGTGTTCTGCATACAGCAAAATTTTTGGGATCAAACCATTTATGTGGCTCTTCTATTCATTGCTTATTTCTTTTTAAAAAATCATTCTACAGTCTCAGCTCTTTATATATGCAGCCATATATATACCCAGATACCTGTATATCGGTTAAACATTTTATATTTTGACGTTAGAAAATTGAACGAAGTGACACGATTAATAGATTTGCCTGGTTCTCTTCAATTCACGCAGTTGTAATCACCCACATGAGTGATTTAATTACGTTGAAAAGACTACGAGTGTACTCTGTATTTGAAGAAGTTTGTGGGGAACATTTTGTAAGTACGGAGTACTGTACATAGATCAATTTAGGGTTGAAGGTGTGAGGGAGCTTGGACCAACGTGATTTTTTTTGCTTTCATTTTTGACTCCCAAAAACACGGAGATTGCGAAACATCGACAACTTCACCTCAAACCTCTACGATTAGTCCTTTAGAACAAATTAATCTATCTGACTTATCTATTGTCCCCGAAATTTTCTATTTTCTTCCAATGGGCCGAATCAGCTAAACCGTGGCCACTCCAGCTCCATTTCTCTCCGCATCGCTTCGGACCGCGCAGCTGTTCATCCCCCCCCCCCCCCCCACCATGTCTGGTAAGTTAACTGGCATCACTATGCCTACCCTACATTAATACAAGAAGTCGAAGAGACAAAAGCTCCATAAAAATGAAAGACCAACCTCCGCACCAAAAATTACTATATCCGTAAAACTAACGAGTTACGCAGCCACCACTAACGCCGCAGCTCCACCTCCTGCACCTGCTTCCGCCTCCGCAAGCACATCCACCCCTCCCACAGCCGACCCAATCATTGCCTCCTACGACATCTACATAACTGACTCTCAAATCCGACGTTTCCTCCTCCAATATCCAGACCGCCAGTCCACACAACCCTACAATGTCACAAACCAACAGAAACCCACGGAGCTGCGGTTGAAGCCGCGGACCGGCCTGGTGGAGGTTGATATACCTATTAACACGCACGTCAATTACGACGAGAAGAAGGGGCTTAGGTATGGAAATGCACTGAGAAAGAGTAGGGTTATTGCGGAAGGTGGGACCATGGGGATGGCGGGTGGGTTTAATACAGGGGCCAGGGCTAAAGGAGCCGTTGGTGCTGGTGCTACTGCTGGTGCTGGTACCGCGGGTGTAGATGAGGAGGATGATGGGGTAATAATGGGAAGGAAAAGACAACAGAATTTTATGGGAGATGAGGAGAGTATGATGGAGTATGAAGATGAAAAGGCTGGAGCTATTATGACGACGCAGACACTGGGGGGGAGGATAAAGGAGCCCGTTGATGGGGATCCGGTTTATATGTTGGGGGCTTTTAGGGATAGTACGTTTGGCTTGTTGCCCGTTTCACTTTTATTTTGGTTATTACCCATGTGCTGACGCGGCGGTGTGATATTCTTTTTTTTTAGATGAATTGCACTTAGCGCCTTTATCTGCGGTTGTCCAGCTGCGACCACAGCTCCATCACCTCGACGCCTTTGACGAGGTATCTGTACGAAATAAGGCGATGGCAAAAGGCAAGCGTGACCTGGACGAAGAGGGTCCCTCTCGGGCCGTGCAAACGGAGGCCCGCGCCATCGATATGAAGGTCAAATCCGCAGAGGCTGAAACAGGGAATATTGCAAGCAATAACGGGCTGCTGAGACGGATGCAGGAGGAGAAGTGGGAGACATATGCATGGATTGATGAGAATGTAGGAGAAATCTAATAAAATACTCCTACTACTACTAAATCTACTGACTATAATATCTAGGATCAAGATTCTTGGGATAAGTACGAGGAATATATGTTCAATCAATCACTGGATGAACCGCCGCTTTTGCAGTCCGCAATTGGCTCCGAAGACTATATTGATGGAATGAGTGCGCCGAGGGTAGACCCAATCAACCCTGAGATGGCTGGGTGGGCTATGAAGCTGCGGAGAAAGGCGCGGAGGCCGTCTGATGTCCGCGGGAGGACCGAGGCAGGCGACTAGACGACGTACGAGTTGAACTAACAGATGAGTGATAGCTACCATCAGTAATGCATAGATGTATAAACTAGTTATACTATTTCAAATGGAATGATAATCATGAATCGAAGTTCAATTCCCAGCAATATGATAACTATACGGAGTGCGTCCAACTATCAATTAATCACATGACCTCGAATTCCCACGTGACCGCTGCTCAAAAGCTGGGGTTTTTTTTCTTCCGCGGCTTAACTATTATCCGAATCCTCCGCTGCCCGACCCAAAAAAAAAAAAAAAACGCTCTGGGAATAATTTTCCTCTAAACTTTGAATCTCAACCTCCAAGCACTTTTCCTGCAAGCGACAGCGACAACGAGTTTCTCTACTCTTCTCTTGTCAGGAACGCAGAGGGGAGGGAGCTTTCTCAATTACTTTTTCTTTTGTATTCCTCTCTCTCCTTTGCCATTGTTCATGTATTCCTTTCTTTTACTCCCTCCTTTTTATAATAAATTGTAATCCAAGCATTCCGTCCTTTAGCCTTCTTAGTCCTCTGCAAGCATGTTGTGTCGAGCTGCCCAACGCAGACAATCCCTACGCCGATTAGGCCGATCCTATGAGCAGCTTTCTTCACCATGGCCCTCCGCGGCATACCCGCGATTTCGGTGCCAATCGAGCAAGATCCAAACCTTTTCCAGGCCGTCAATCCTCCCGACCCTCGACTCTCCCAATTGCGCACCTTTACGGTCTACCCGATCACTAGCGACGGCAACATCAGACATAAATGTTCCGTTTGAGAGCCTACCATATGGACATAGCGAGATCCACTCACCTCTAAATTTGTCTTTGGCGAATTCCCCATGGAACGAGCGGCTTCCTTATCCGGAGCCAGACGACATGGACACCTCTTCGGTCATAATACGAAAGGATTTTCTGATCAGCAGGCCGCCTCCTGTTAGAAGATCTAATGGGATTGGTGGTGAACTGAGCGAGATGCTTGCCAACATCGATGTCAGCCTTTCTGCTGCCATGTTCCGACGTTCGGAGATTCTGATTCACCGTGTCGCCAAGCTTATTGGTTACGGTACGCCGGAAGTGCTTGATCTTCATAACAAATACCTTCGCTCAATGGTCTCGCATATGATTGTCCACCGACGTTACGGTATGGTGTGGTGGGCGCAGAAATGGTTTGAAGTCGACATGAAGTATGCTTTTGCGGAACCCGATGCCGTAACCTACGCCTTGTTGATCAAAATGGCACTACGCATGTTATTCGATAATAAGCAGAAACGGACAGTGAGGCGGTATTGGAACCTTGCTAAGGATGCAGAGATTGAAGAGGAGGTGCTAGGCCTTCCTATATTATCGGAAGCGGACTTGGGACTGCTTTCAGAAGTATGCTTTAGAAACTTGCTCGCGCATTTATAATTTGTTTTCCTCGGCTAACAACACCTTTTTTTAAAAAAAAAAAATAGATATGTTCCGAAAATGCCTACAACGATTCAATCGAGCCGAACTACATTGAACCGGACGAAAATTTTTCTAAGGTTAAGCCGAAGTTGCATTCTCCCGATGATATTGGCATTGTCCGCTCTACCGATCAACGAGGCCTTGGTCTTAGTTCGCTTAAGGAGACCCTATCCATTTTTGACCCCGAACAAGCACTTCCGAGGCCATCTGATTTGCCCGGCTCCCAAGACGAGCAAGATCTGGCATACGCGCAGATGAGGCAGCGCCGTCTAGAATCAGATTGTGTCAATTCAGCTATTGCCCGCTGGCAGAAAGAAAGTGAATTACTGCAAAAAGTTGGGGTTAATCCTATCCCAAGCAAGCCAATGGGTGCACTTCTATACGATTGGCACACACAGCTCATGTCAAGGATAAAGGAGGAGTTGGAAAGGATTGAGGAATCTGAAAAGAAGTCGCGCATGTTGCCCGCGGACAGCCAACGTGTAGAAATATCTCCATATCTCAGAGCCATCAATACCGACAAACTTGCTGCCCTTACCATCCTCAGCACTTTTAACGCGCTCAATAAGAGTGGCGTGGAAAAGGGAGTCAAATTAACGGGACTTGTGATGTACCTTGGGAAAGCAATCTATGATGAATATATAGCGGTACAGTTACGCGAATTGGAGAAAAGGTCTAAGAGTAGCAAGAAAACCTCCGCCCTTATTGATAAGCTTGTTCACAAAGGCACAAGAAAAGCCCAGGTTCAATGGCAACGGATAATTGCCAAATTTGAGCAGAGTCAGAGACCAGTTGATTGGTCACCTGTTGTCCAGGCCAAAATTGGGGCTTGCCTTGCATCGATGTTGTTGTCCACCGCGACTGTTCCGGTTCCAACAAAAGACCCGCACACAAACAGAACGAGCCTGAATGACCAAGCCGCATTCAGACGTGTTTACCAATTAGAACGTGGCTTCAGAGTTGGCTACGTTCATGCTAATGATTATATCGGGGAGAAATTACGTCGAGAACCTCTTGGTGAATTGCTCGCAAAGCACTTACCCATGGTCTGTCCACCGCGCCCCTGGACCGGTGCTCGAAGCGGCGGATTTCTCGAATATCCTTCCGCAGTCATGAGGGTCAAGCAAGGAGATATCTCCCAGCTTGGTTACGTGGAAACCGCAGCCGCGCGTGGTGACCTGGATACTGTATTCGCTGGATTAACCGTCCTAGGCAAAACTGGCTGGAAAATCAATCAAGGGGTCTTGAATGTGATGCTCGAAGCCTGGAATAGTGGTGAGGAAATTGCTAACCTCGCTCCTGAAAATCCGAATATCATAATACCAGAAAAACCTGAAACCGACGACCGAGACATTCTTCGAGATTACTATAGGGCAAAAACCCATGCTGCAAACACTCGCACAGGTTACCATTCACAGCGGTGTTTCCAGAATTTCCAATTAGAAATTGCGCGCGCGTATAGGAACGAAACCTTTTATCTCCCTCATAACCTGGATTTCCGTGGCCGCGCATATCCGATGCCGCCATACTTTAATCAAATGGGTGCCGATCATTGCCGTGGCCTTCTTCTGTTTAGCAAAGGTCGGGAGTTGGGCACAAGCGGCCTGAGGTGGTTGAAGATCCATCTTGCGAACGTGTTCGGTTTTGACAAAGCTAGTTTCCAAGAACGGGAGCAGTTTTCAATGGACCATCTGGAAGACATTAGGGACTCGGCCATTAATGGCCTAAAGGGGAAAAAATGGTGGCTCGATGCAGCCGACCCATTCCAGTGTCTTGCAGCCTGTATGGAATTGACAAATGCGATGGCACTGGAAGATCCAACCAAATTCGTCTCTCACCTGCCTGTTCATCAAGATGGCTCCTGCAATGGTCTCCAACATTATGCTGCTCTGGGAGGAGATATTATTGGCGCCCAACAGGTGAACCTCGAACCTTCTGATCGCCCGTCAGATATTTACACAGGCGTGGCAGAACACGTCAAACAGTCTATTCAAAAAGATGCGGCAGATGGCGATGAAACTGCAAAACTACTTGAGGATAAAATCACCAGGAAGATTGTGAAACAAACTGTTATGACCAACGTTTACGGCGTCACTTTCTTGGGAGCAATACGCCAAGTCCGGAAGCAACTGGTTGACCATTACCCCGACCTCTTCCACTCTGGTGTTGCTGGCCAATGCGCCACTTACATAGCACGTAAGATCTTTGCGGCATTGGGCTCAATGTTTACTGGTGCTCACGACATTCAATTCTGGCTCGGTGATTGTGCAAATCGTATCAGCCAGTCCCTAAGCCCCGAGCAAATCGAAGCCCTAGCAGATGAAGAGAATCTCAAGGTAGTGGGGAGGTTCCAAGGTGCAAAAAAGTTGGCGAAAAATATCAAGGATCCTAAGTCCCACTTCAAATCTACCGTTGTATGGACAACTCCCTTGAAACTCCCGGTTGCCCAGCCTTATAGAGACGCTGCCTGTGTCAAAGTTTTCAGCGATTTGCAGCAACTCAGCATCCGGAACCCTCAGGCTAGCGATGTTGTCAACAAGCGCAAACAATTACAGGCATTCCCTCCTAACTTTGTTCACTCCCTCGATGCTACTCACATGTTCCTTTCCGCAGTCAAGTGCGACGAACTCGGTCTTTCGTTCTCCGCCGTGCACGATTCTTTCTGGACCCATGCAGCAGATATCGATACCATGAACCGCGTCCTTCGTGATGCCTTTGTTCGAATGCACTCTGAAGATATTATACAAAGACTCGCGTCCGAATTCAAAACTAGATATGCAAATCACATGTATCTAGCCCACGTCCAACCTGGTACGCCACTGGCAAAAGCGATCACGAAGTGGCGCAGGGCCGCCAAGTCAACGAATAGCAAAAGAGCCCAATTGGACGAGCTTGTTAATGAGTATAAGCGACTAAAGCTTCTACGTTCCAACGACCCCAAGTTGCAAGCTCAGGGCCGTGAGATGGTTACGGCTGGAAAAATCGCTGCGGAGTTCGCAGATGCTGAGTCCTCGCTTGCCTCGATGCAATCGCTCGGTGTAGCAGGTATCGGACAAATCCCAGCTGACGGATCCGAGCCATGGAAGGGAGATCGAGTGGTGACTTCGGAAGACCCGTTGGATGAGCTTGAGGAAACTCTTGTTGGTGGTGCTTTTGAAGCTGATGCGGCAGAGGCTTCCAGCAAACCAGATGATCTATCAGTGGAAGAAGCTGTCGAACAGACAGCCTCTCCAAAACCAAGGAAAGCCAAGTCTAAACCCTCCCCTCTTTGGGTTTGGTTGCCGTTGACCTTCCGTTCCATTCCTGCAAAGGTATGTCTTTTAATTTTATTCCCATTGCGCCATTTTCAGTTCCGTTTATTTGTGCTATTTGCTCTTGTTTACTAACTGTATTCTCCTCATCGTTATATAGGGTGAATTCGACGTCAAGAGACTGAAAAACAGCGAGTATTTCTTCTCTTAAAGCGATTCAAATACATATAGAAATTATATTCCTTTTCGATGTGCCTCGTTTCTTTCATACGGTTTTCTAGGCGCTGAGGAACATGGTGGATAAAATGCTAACTATAGAGTGGAGCGGACCATCTCATCTTCGACATATGCATATACCGGTGATTTTATTTATTTATTTATTTATTTATTTATTTTAATATGTGCGGACACACCCCAGGCATTCTGTTTGGCGTTCATGGCGGCCAGCGAGGGTCTGTTTTCGTTGCATTGATTTATTCGACTACTTGTAACTTATTCTAATGTTCTACTCATTATTCTGTTTTCATTTCTTGGACATGTCTTGAACCGGCGTTTGGACACTCCTCGTCTCTGGGTACTTTTAGAGGGGTTGCGGTTGCTTAACTTTTCCTTCGATCTATGTATATATGTACGAAGACTTCCTATTTTCTGTGGACTTGTTGGCCAGGATATATCTTTTTTTCTGCCATTATCTGGCCGAACGTGGACATGTACTATTACGCTCTCTGAACTACTCCGGCTGTCGTTCCGGGATATATGTGTATGGATATAAACGTCGGGAAGAATGTCTATTGATGTATGATATTCTTGTATATGATTTAGCCACGTTTTCCCATTTCCCTGTCCAAAATGGTCTATACCAATATCATGTTGTTTTTCCAATTTTGCCATGGTGCATACTTTTCGTAGTTTAGGTTCTATATACTTGTAGAACATTTAATTGCTCTATCCGCACTTTGTACATCCTCAACCTGCCCATCTAATCTACAAAACAGCAGCATGCTTCCCTCTTGTCGTCTTCTCCATCACCCATAGCGACTTTGCCTCCGCTCTAACAGTACCATCCTCCCCAGCAATCTGGCCGTCCAAAAACCATTTCCTACCCTCTACCCCTTTCAACCACGCCTTAACAACAACGATCCCGGGAGTCTCCACAGGCGATCGGTAAGAAACATCCAGCTTTGCGGTGTATAGACGGGGACTCTCCTCTCCGCCAGTGACAGATATATCCTGTCTAAATCCTTCGACACAGTTACCCAGAGCTTCGTCAAACAATGTAGCTAGAACACCTCCATGAACAGTGTCGCGGAACCCACTTAAAGAGGGCCCCAGCTGTACGAAAAGAAGATAATCTGGGTCTGTGGCTGAGGGTGAATTTCGTTCAGCTGCTGCTGCTGCTGCTGCTGCTGCTGCTGATGTTGCTGATGACTTCCCAAGTCCAGTAGCCAACAAGGCTGCCGTATTCGGATTCGATTCCGGTCTACGCATCACAGCGATTAGCTGCGGGATTGTCTCCGGCGTGTTGATTACGTTGCTGAAGAATCTGTCTGTCGTGTCTTCCCCTTTATCAAAACGGGAGGGGAAGGGGATGATGCGATACATGGATGTGTTGTGGATGTATGGCTTGGCGCAGGCGATCTTGGAGAAAAAGTCGATGTCCGCCTGTGGAACGGGCACATTGTTGATGAACTCTCTATATGTTCTGTAGATTTTTCTGCCGTTGGACATGGTGAGTTTTGGGGTACCAGGGAGGCGACAGAGATATAATAGTTGGTTGGGATTTCGGTTCATCGATTGGGAGGTGCAGGACACACAATTAGAACTCAAATGTCGCTTCTATCATGTAGGCTCGGTACATACAGAAATGTTCGGGCGAGATTCCGGGGAATTGTTTGAATGGAACAATTCTATGCGTTGAAGAGTGGCACATGGAACCAGGGAATTATAAGTAGTACTAGTATTAAGAGAGTGCGATCTAGCAGGCAATTGGTAAATTAGACCAATAGTAATATATCCAACAGACCTCGGAATAGGAATAAAACGAGTGGAAGTTGGAGATGATCGAGACGCTGATATCATGCCCAAAATAGGAAATATATGGGTCCGGGTTCCGCAGACCATTGGTAGAGAGTTGTTGAACTCCTAGATTTTATATTGTCTTTTCTTTCTTTGGCAGCTACAGGAGGATTTTGTTTCTGTTTCGGAATATTTATTAAAATGTTAGGACAACAGAGAAACCAGCGAAGAGCAAAATCTACTCTCCGTCACTCTTTCGGAATGAAATTGTTTACCAGTTTGTCGTCTTGAAAGCAAAAAGTGCTCAATGGATAAAATCACACCTCGCCCTCAACATTTCCCGAGGTCCAATACGGCTTGATGCCACAAGAATAGTTTCAGTAGATTTTACTATTAACTTTTTCTCCCTCGTCTCCCTCTTCCTCTTCACCTCATACTCCGTACATGTTATAAATGATCTAGCAGTATGTATGTACAGTGCAATTCATATCCATACCCTAACACTGCACATCTCGTTCTGATTGGCTAGGGATACGAATTACTTTGACCCCAGCTGATATGGATCTTATCTGATGGTATGGAGTACATAGTAGTAAAAGAACCACCAGGGCCTATAACACTTAATCCAATAATCCAATGATTCAAGTATCCGTTGATCGGTAGCTATATGCACCGTGAGAACTCCTAGCAATTGTTTTCATCATAAGACACCCGGGGTAGAGGCTGACATTTTAACTGAACCTGCCCCTCTCACACGTAAAAGCTTGCATGCTCCGCCGGCTCACATAGTCTCCAGAGTCCCGCGTCTCTAGCCGCACTTTTGACCGCCCGTAGCTCTTCATCATTGATCGGGCGATTGATTTCCGCATACCGTGTCTCTTGGGCGCCAGATTTACCTCGTCGTTTCTTTCCAACATGCGCATCTGGATGATACTGTTCCATAATATGGATGTATAAATCTTTCGATACATTCTCGGCCAGCCAACGCACAATCTCCCGCCCTTCATCTTCCATCCCTGGCATTACCAGATGTCGAAGGAGTACTCCGCGCTTCGCAATGCCATCAGCGGTAAAACTTAGGTCTCCCACTTGGGCGTGCATAGCTTTGATGCTCTCCATGGCTGTTTCAGTATAATTATCGGCTTTCAATAACCGCTTGGAAGAGCTGTTTTTCCAGACTTTGAAATCAGGAAGATATATGTCGATAAGGCCGTCAAGTAGGGCTATGGATTCTAGAGAGTCAAAGGATGACGTATTGTATATTACGGGTATTTTGAGGCCCATATCCGCGGCCGTTAGGATAGCCAGTGCCACTTGCGGAACTACATGTTCCGGAGTGATAAAGTTGATATTGTGGACTTTCCCTACATTTTGTAATTTTAGCATCCACTCTGCCAGCTCCTCTGGCGTCAGGTCAAATCCACTACGTTGGTGAGAAATGTCCTGTGTGTTTTTTTAAAAAAATTTGTTAACTGGCAGCGTCGTCGACACGATAAAGGTAAAAGTATTTTGTCAAACCTGGAAATGGAAATGGAAAGGGAACAAACGAACATGATTCTGACAAAATGTGCATCTCAAGTTACACATCGAAAAGAAAACCGACCCGCTCCCTCTAGATCCCTGAATGCAGGGCTCTTCTCCGAAATGCGGTGCAATGACATTCACCTTTACCGTTGCTCCGGGTATCAGACAATATCCTGTCTTTTCATACCGATTTACTCCGCATAGTCGAGGGCACAAGTTACAGTTCCGCAGATGGGCGTATGCTTTGGAGCGCTTCTTAGCTGCATCTACTGATGATATAAGTTGATGGCGTGGGATATATTCGTCGAGGAGGTACGGAGGTGCAAGATGCACTGAGCGGGCTTGTCGAACAGGGCCGAGGATAGGGGAAAGTTGTATTGGAATTTTAGTTGATAAAAGTAAGGGCCTCAACGACATTGTTGGGATGTATTTGCGCTTCCTGTACTATGCACTCTGTAATGTTTCAAGGTTTACTCCGTATATCCTCCGCATAATAATAGTACTAGTACTTACTACGCGGAGGGGAAGGGAGTGGAAGCTGATGATTACGTCAGATCAGCGACTACTAAACGCGCTAGGCTTTATTCTGCCTAATATTTAGCTAGTAACTACGGAGTATTACTTGTTGAACCTCCAGCTGCAGTCTAAAGAAGACGATAAAGAGACCGAAAGGATGCATCTGTGGCAACGTCTCCCTGAGACTTGGAGCTGCAGAATTGTCTAAAAATAAACGTTTTATTCCGAGATTTTCTTGAACCATAAGGTAAGCAGAGATATATTGCTCAAGAAAAGCCAATACTAGTACCAGTGCTAAATAGAAGCACTGAGACGGCGATAGATTTTGTGAGCTTCGATTTATATTACTACTACGAATCATATTAGACTATGAGATTTTCCTCTACATAACCGACTGCTACTTAGGGGCTTCATTAGGTTTCTTAATCATGAAACCCATCATTGCAGTGCCTGCCACTCTGGCGCTTGTGTATCGAGCCTGGTCTAGGAAGTCCTTAACTTCTATTGGCATTGTCGTCGCTGCCCTCACGGCCGTGGTTCACGCATTGCATCCATGCTCTGCTCCATTTTCTTTCGTCGTCGCTTTCTTTTTGAGTGGGACCTATGTTACTAAGGTGACATTACTATTCATTTAACTCGCTGCTGTTTTTGCTCAGCTTACCACGCTGTCGTTAGTTACTAACTAGAGTCGTATCCAGGTAAAACATGATGTCAAGTCTCGATTGACTATGTCTTCATCTGGGTCTGCTGGGGGCGAAGGGCCTAGAACTTATGTTCAGGTGCTGGCAAATTCTGTCGTTGCATCGATACTGATTCTTTTGGATGTGCATCGATTGCGCAAAGAGAATCAGACAGCGTCCTCTTACTGCTTTCCATACAAGGGAGATGTTTTAATGGTTGGGATTGTCGCGTAAGCCCAACAGCCCCTCAAGAGAAAAAGGATTTTTTTAAAAAACATATATAGTTGTATTTATTTTACTAATTTACTAATTTGCACAAAACATAAAATAAAATAGCAATTACTCTGCTGTAACTGCAGATACATTTTCAAGCGAACTTGGGATACTCTCGAAGAGCCAGCCCAGGTTGATCACCTCACTAACTTTCCGTAAAGTCCCGCCAGGTACGAACGGCGGTGTCACTTTGACAGGACTCCTGGCAGGTGTTCTCGGAGCTTTCATCATTGGAGTGACATCTTTGATCTTGCCATTCTGCCCCGTCGATTCTGGGAATGCCTTAACGAAGCCCGGTTTCGAAGGGGGAACCGCCTGGAGCTGGAGGGAGAAAACCTTTTGGATTGGGGCCGTCACGATCTGGGGTACGTTGGGAAGCGTGTTAGATAGCATTCTAGGAGGTCTCCTACAAGCTAGCATTGTTGATAAACGTACTGGCAAGATTGTAGAAGGAGCTGGGGGCCGGAAGGTAATTTTTTTTTTTTTTAAACAAATCTCCTCCACCAAACAGTAGCCTCTAGATACGTTATTCTTAACTTCATCTATAGGTTCTCGTACACCCCGGTGAATCGATAATAACCGGCCCCGAAGAGCCGTCTTCCAGAGAGGGAAGCAGGATCCGTGCAGTGGAGGACATTGCAAATATTTTGACTTCCGGGCCATCTCTGAGAAAACGCCGTTCTTCTAGTTTCGGAGGCCCTCCTGATTTTGAGCATGAAAGCCGCAAGATCGAGAGTGGATATGACTTGCTTGATAATAACCAAATCAATCTTCTGATGGCGGCGATAATGAGTGTTTCGGCTATGGTTGTCGCATGGTACGCTATGTAGCAGCCTGTGGAGTCATGCTTTTTTTCAATTCTTTTTTATTGCGAATACAAGCCAATTGGTAAATGCGGTGCGTGTTGTCGGTCTTGAACTGCTAGGTTTTCATCAGAATTAAATGCGCCTGACCTCGGTTTACGTGGTATCGTTTATATCTAGGGTGTTTACCGTATGCCTTTTCATTTTTTATTTTTTATTTTGTATTTAATTTTTTTAATTATTTTTGTATTGGGCTGTTATCAAAGATAATAGTTTTGTTTACTACCATGTGATCGAAAACCATGGCATGGATGTGGGTAGTAATTTTTGTTTTGTTTAACTAAAAACATATGAACAAAAGGGGGCATACGATAAAACCATTAACTATCCTAAACTTAGAATAAATTTCTGCATCGTGTTTATTAATCCGGCAGATTACATCTCATACTTTGCCGCAAGGAGAGAAAGAGAGAAATATATCATCGAGAGATAAATGATTGCCTTGGTGCAAAAACATTAAGTCGATTCAGATATCCCGAACTAGACGTGCGCCTGCCCACACATAGGTGTACTTGCGTTGATACCAGTTAACGCTGCATATGACACCGTATTAGTGAGACTTGTCAAAAATTGAATGGAGAGATTGAAAGGGCAGAAAAGCCTTACAATGTGGTTCGGCCTGCGATTCGAGGATGGGTGGCCCAAGAGCCTCCCAAAACGATGTTGTGTTTTCCATCGAAAAAATCGGCTGTGGAAGGAGTCAGTCAGGGCAGATAAAACGTATGAGTAGCCTGGGAGCTTTGGTTACCTGAGTATCCTGGGTAAAGATCCATAGCTTTGAACCCTTCATGCGCATGTAAGGGAGTGCTTGTCCACTCCCATACGCCCCCTAGTTCACCCTGTCCGGAAAGTTTGTTTCCGTTTTGAGTGACAGGGGTTGGGTGCCAGTGTTTGAACCCGACGTTGCAATTATCGTCGAGGTCAATATACACTGGCGTGGGATTTGCTGAAGGGGATTGAACAGGTTGGTGATCCGGTGCACGGGGGTTGCCGTGCGTGTCCTCAGCAGGTTCAACTGATTTGGAGAAAGCCTTTGCGGTCCCGTTGCACACATGGCTGTTTCCATACAAAGTCAGCAATTCATCCGTTCGTATCGATGTTTTACGTCTGAATTGCTTACTTATGCCCATTTGTCCAGGAAGGTTTACCGTTACTGCGACTAGCTTTAAGAACGGCAGAGTACTGGTATATGCTTCGAACTTCCTCAAATGTTGGAATCCTGCAGTTCACAGACTCTGCATAGCCTTGAAGTTCATTGTAAGAAGCCATCACGGGCCAATTAAGCGCCCATTTCAATGGTACTGGTCCGAAAACACTGCGAACCGCAAACTTCTCCAGAAACTTCTTGCTAGCACTGGTAACCGTTGGGATTTTCCCATTGGTAGAGTAGCCATTACGAGCTCCATAACCATTCCACATAACATCACCAAACTTTTGAGTTAAATCAATCCAGGCAGCTGGGATTGTGTTGACGTGGTTATCTTCTAAGTATTTCGCATATTCTCCGTTCGTAATAGGCCTGGCTTGAGCAGAAAATGCAGGAACCCTTGCTATCCTCTTGGGTTTCTCATTATCCCAACCAAACGACTGCTTCGGAACAATATTATTATCAAGGTCATCTAAGCCAATGGATACCTCTTGTTCGGGAATGATGAACCAGGAATTTGACCTTGATTGTTTCGCGGATTGGTGGGCGAGAGACTCAAAATCTGGCCGGAGAACTCCAGGAGGTGGTAGAGTCTTGTCACTCTGCAGCAGCATATATAAGAATGTTTCCAGGTGCATTGCTTCATGCTCAAAACCAATCCATAGGGCCTCGGATAAAGGACGGCTCAAACTTCCTTGTTGCATTAAGGTGCGTGCTCGGCTGCGGACTGCATCTCTGTAAGCCAAAATCTCACCAATTGGTGGCCATTCGCTTGGGATGTCGGAATGATCATGGCAGAGTTCAGGGTTATCAACATCTGGATCAATACCCCGCTCAAACATGGACCAGTAATGCTTAGGTTCCGTCGAGATGCCGTCTGTAGCTCGTGCTAGGTGGATGTCTATATTTGGCCTTAGTAATTCGACTCCAAAGCGGGTTGGAAAATCCACGAGCTTACCAAGAAAAGTAGGAGTATGTCCAAGGTAGAAAACCAACGCATTTCTCAACCTAATGGGCTTCGACAACAGCTCATCTCGAGGAACCATGGATATGGTCACCATATCCCAGGCCTTCCAAAGATTTTCAAAATCTGTAACACTGGGAACTACATCGGCGGCGTACTGCGCCGCTTGAGTGGGTATTTCCAATGTGCATGATGACAAAAGATGAATATCTATATAGCAATTAACGAACAAGCCAAGGATACTATGAATCGTAAATTCTAGGCGTGCGTAAAGTTCCGAACTCATTAGGGTGCTTGGAGGAAGGACATATAGCGGTTTGGACGTAGCCAGAACAATGACAATGAAAATAAACTTACAATATTCCCCGCTGCTGTTTCCGAACTGTGCAATAGGCTTTACGCCCCCATGTTGAAATAGGTCTTGACAGTCTTTGGGTCCATATTTATAAGCCGTCTCGAAAAGTATCTTTTCACCTTTTTTCAAGACCACTCCATCGAAAGTGACATCCTTGTTAGGAACATAATATGCTCTATGGCATCCGGCTTGCTTATCGTAAAATCCTGTCACGTCCCAGTCCTCTTTTTTGAAGGCATCGAACCCGAGAATGGAATTGCCGTGAGAAAGCCCAATCATGTAAAAGTCTTTGGTCACCCCTTGGCTGTCGTTGTAAGCTTTATACACTTTTTCAGGGTCCTGGCAGGAATCTATTCCAATCAGCATGGAGTCGGATGGACCAAGGATCCTTGAAAATTGATTCAAGAACCGAGCTGCTTCCGGACGGGTAAAGTTGCCGATGGAAGATCCCATGGACAGGATACAGGTCGGATTTCGTCTATTCTCCGGCTTCGTCAACCAGACAAGAGCATCATCATAGGTACCGTGAAGGCCACAGCATCTGACATA
This sequence comes from Emergomyces pasteurianus Ep9510, assembly GCA_001883825.1. Taxonomy (NCBI): domain Eukaryota; kingdom Fungi; phylum Ascomycota; class Eurotiomycetes; order Onygenales; family Ajellomycetaceae; genus Emergomyces; species Emergomyces pasteurianus. The sequence continues at coordinate 20,619 of LGRN01000261.1, forward strand.
TTTATAACCTTTTGAAGGAATTGCCGCGAACGTCCGGTGAAGCTCCTCCAGAGACAGATCAAGAGCGAAATAATCAACGTGTTTTCCCCTTTTTTCAAACTCGTTCAACAATATCTCGATCTTACGAAGATTCCTAGTGTTCAAGGTTAAATAGTTTTCACAGGGGAAAAAGCGAGTCTAGGGCCTATTCAGGTACTCGGCTAGACCTGCGAGTGGGAGGGAACACACCCGCTACCCAATTCCAACAGTTGTGTATTTTCTGGGACCTGTTGGACAATCTTGGCTGCATGCGAGGCCAAGGCTTCGATCTCGGCGTTGGTCAAATAGTACTCATCCACATAAGTAATATCTTCAAAGCGACGAAGTCCTTCAGTGCTGTAGAGGAGGAGCGTTGGCAATGACTTTGGCCCTGCTTCTGCGGGCTTGAGGCCACTGTAAATATCATTGGCCAGTGAGTCCCTGAGGTTATTGACATGGATGTTTTTAATAGGAACGCTGCTCAGTTGGGAGGGAGCCATTTTCGCGGGTAAGAATGAGAAAATGAATTGTACAGCAAGTGACTACAAGAAGAGGTCAAAAGAGGTGAAGATAAGCATAAGCCAGGTTATCTTCTGATCAAGGAATCTCTGGATGATGGAATGACGCAAAGTTGAACAGAAAATGAAGGGTTGGCACAGGGGATATATAGGACGGCTACACCAGGATTAACAACCGGAACCACACCTAGGTCGCTACATCCAATTGTGAATTTGAGCGCATTGTCAACGCGGGAACTCCTTCTGACATGTGCCGTGGTCCGCGAGGCGATGTGGATTCAAGATGGGAGCGTTTATGGTCTAGAATTGGGGTGGTGCCTGAACATCGGACAGAAACAACCGCCAGCCTTCCTGGTGTTGAAGTCGACTAAACAGATTGCCCAAGTTCCGGAGTCCAGCGGAAACAGCAACCACCAAAATTCCTTTGAAGGGTCAATAGTGTGGTAATCTATTATATGTGCTGAGCGTAGGTTTTTTGGTTGCCAGCGACATCCGATGCTTTGTACCGATAATTCTTGCCTAGATATAAACAAGATTTTCGACGTTGGACGAATGCCATTGTCCTGTACAGTGCAAGCACTTGACCTGGGCCTTTCCCGAGAAGCCTGCGGGCCGCCGCCCAATAAGCAAAATGATGCTACGTAAGACCGGACCAACCGCTGGAGTTGCCTGTCCAGACATGATTCCAAGCTTTTCTCCACACTAATGACGTAGGGTGGAAATGGTAAACCTTGGAGTGTTAGCAAAACAGAGGTTAGGGCTCAATTACGGAGTGAACAGGGTAGTAATTTGGCAGGAGTGGCATATCGTTCTCGCTTGCCCAGTGAAGTTCTCAGTTCTGTTGAAATTCATTACCTTGTAGTATTTTCTCCGCTTTTGCTCGTGGTTCTCGATCTCCTGCTGCCAATGGGATACGGCAGGCAGCGCATACATCCTGGATGACGTTGACAAGCGTGACAGGGTTGAGGCTTATTCTGCGTCAAGGTTTCTGTAGGGGCAAGGAAGCAGTAGTTTGCATTGTTTGCTCTGTTTGGCCGTGTCAGCCTTTTTGGAATCAATTTGCGCTGTTTGCACTGTTTGTTGCTGGCGGGCCACAACAACAAACAACGCCAACTGCAAACACTTGAACCAACCGTCGCGCAAGTAGACTGCAATTCTCGTGTTATCCTCGCGAATTGCAGCACATGGCGTAGACTACTACCCTGTGTGAGTCATTATATACTCACTCCTAGACCCAGTATTCTCATTCCAGTGCCCGCCGGTTTCCGCACCGTCAATATGGGAGGAATGGACATGTACCCCTTGGATACAGCGACAAAAACAAGTATAGCCTCAACCCTGGTGTCGAGAAACCTCCGAGTCCTTGCATGCTCTTACCATGGAGACAATCCAAAGTCGATAACTCGTACATTCGAACCGGAGCATTCATTTTCACCGAGACGCTTACTGTTTTGGGTTCCGAATGAAAACTCTCAACGAAAACTCTCATGGAAAATCCTTCAATTGCCCCGGCCAGACATGCTTCGCTTGAGATAGCTTAATTTCAAGCCTATTGGCTTGTTGCCCACCTTCCACCTTAACGGCTTCATAGAATCTAATCGGAGAGACACTTTCAGATATGTCCTTCCTACTCAACGTGCTCGAATTCCTACTATGATTCAAAAAACGACAAACATCCGCTATGAACCCCTTTCATATATATCTCTTGAAATTGAACCGTATCCTGCTCAGTTTTGCGGGGGTTGCGTGTGTGGCTTTTCACACTTACTCAACCCGTTACCCAAAAAAATCCCGATGATAATTAGCTGACATGAATTGCTCAGTTTCTTTATGTGGTAAAGCATCTTGTTGCTGACCGAAAAATCAATGTACTTTGTAAGAATTCCTTAAAGTTACTCGTGCACCAGAATTTTCTACCCAGAAGTCTAGTTATTATTGGAAATATCCTAAGTTAATATGCCAAAGTGAATATTGTGTTTCCCAACGTTCACACTCGACTGGTCAGTTGCGCATTTCAACTGCTCTTGTGTTTTTCCTGACTTTCAGGTGTATCTTCCCGGCTGGGATAATATTCGCTCCCGTACATGGAGCAACGGAGAGTCGAAATACTTCGATGATATAGCTTCCGCTTCCCCATTGCTGCCAGTATTGCATTCTTTCTCTCTTTGACTGGCCTGTAGTCAATTTCAAAGGTGGGTAGAAACGGACGCGCCTTCGTGTCCACCTGGCCCTTTGCACAACCCCCCCAAGAGATGATTGCCATACGGATACTCAAATCGAATGGGGAACGGATAGTCGGCACATGGCAAACCACGCAACATCCAAGAGGACATGGTAAGATTGGACGTCCCTCTGCCTCATGCTACGGGGGTCCAGAGGTGGTTCAAACCCTACTGAACATATTAGCCCTGGCTATATTTGAAGACATCCACATAGTCAGCAACGAGCCTGGAGGAACGCTTCAGTGGAAGTTAGCTACTGAAGATTTGCGAACAAGGCAACACACGACGCTCTGGTGCAAAACAATCAACTCGTCAATTGAGGACCTGAAGAAAGGCAGGAAAATCAATAAAATATTCAGCTAATCCGGAACATGGTGTCGGAGTTATTTGTAAAGTGCATGATGGTAACCAGTTGGGATTCTCGGGTAGAATAAAATTAGCCTAAGTCTTGGTATGCATCAGAGTAGATTTATTTTAGAAGTCAATGTATTTACAATATGATGAGACGTCTTGCTTAGTATCTACCTTGATGCCCAATTTATTGTATTTAGTATGATTTACAGAGTTTGATAGATGGCCTGAGACCAGTGGCTTTCGGCAATGGCTGATGTCACATGATATTTCGGCATGCCGCCAGCCATCACCGGCGTCCACGTATGCCGGGAACTTTGGTGTAGGAGATAGTAGAACTTTCCATATTCGATGCGATTATAATATTTCTTCAAACAAATTATTGCTATATCATTTGCTATAGCTCCATCCACATCCCCGAAATCGACCCTTGTGCGAGCTACGCTTATCAGTCCAGGTTGCGTGCTCAGGAACCCCGCCACTAACAATCAACAATCAAGCAGCTCCAAAAGCCCAAAGGAGTATATCTAAGCAATATTTTGGAGACCTCAGTAAAAATGTCTTCGGAGATTTTGACGACGATTTCCCCGATCACCAATGATCCTATCATCACCCGACCAGCGGTATCCCAACACGAGCTTGCCTCCTTGCCTCAAAAAGCGCAGCATGCTTTCCGCTCTTTTAGGTCAACAACTCTAGGCCAGCGCCAAGAAATTGTTGCTCGTGCTCTTGGGCTTTTAGCAAAGAAGAAGGATGTCCTAGCCCGTGAGGTTACGGAGCAGATGGGTCGCCCGATCGCATACACCGGCGGTGAGATTGCAACAGCGATAAAGCGAGGGGAATACTTGAATCGCATTTCCTCCACTGTATTGGGAGATGAAGGCACTATAGATACGGAGGCGGAGGATGGATTTAAACGATATATTAAGAAAGTGCCGGTTGGAGCTGTGTTAATCATATTTCCATGGAACGTAAGTGTAGATTTGGGACCCGTATTCAAGGGACTCGATCTTTTTACTAGACTCTGAACTTACTAATTACTATTTTGCTTGGATGTATCGTTTCCACCGCTTGCTGACCCATTTTATAGTATCCATACCTAGTCCTAGTGAATAGCTTGGTGCCTGCACTCCTCGCTGGAAACGCCGTTATTTTGAAGCCCTCTCCACAGACCCCAACGGTTGTGGAACAAATCGCCTCCATTTTCTATGAAGCAGGTTTACCCCAGGATGTTCTACAATACTTCCATTGCGGCTCTCCTGTGGACATCGAGTCAATCGTTCGATCCCCTCTCATCAACCACATCTGCTTCACAGGATCTGTCGCAGGAGGTTTAGCTGTCCAGAAAGCTGCTGCGGACAGAATTGTGAACGTTGGTTTGGAACTTGGTGGAAACGACCCGGCATATGTTCGAAGCGATGTCAATCTCACATGGGCAGCAGAAGAGATTGTCGACGGAGCCATTTTCAACAGTGGCCAGAGCTGCTGTGCGATCGAAAGGGTATACGTCCATGAAGCCATTTATGATGATTTCATCAAAGAAGCACAGAAGGTCCTAAGCAACTACCGCGTGGGCGATCCATTTGATGAGAAAACCCAGATCGGTCCAGTAATCTCGAAACGGGCAAAAGAGACTATTTTAGCACAGATTGAAGATGCTGTCCAAAAGGGAGCAGTGGATGAGACACCTTCGAACCCGACTTTCGATAACCTTCCCCCAGCTGGCAATTTTGTCAAACCCACTCTGCTGACTGGTGTGAACCATGAAATGCAAGTGATGACTGAGGAGACATTTGGGCCTGTTATACCCGTCACTAAAGTGAAGGATGACAATGAAGCGATCCGCTTAATGAATCAAAGCGATCTGGGTCTGACAGCAAGTGTTTGGACGAAGGACCTTTCCAAAGCCGAAGAACTAATCGAGCAGATTGAAGCAGGGACCGTCTTCGTCAACAGAGCAGATTATCCGAGTCCGGTAAGTGGATTGCAATTTGAGGAGAGGAAAAACGGCATTCCCTTGCCCGATCAACCTTACTAGACAAAATGATAAACAGCCATTTCCTAACGAAATTTTATATAATAGGACCTTGCATGGACGGGATGGAAAAATTCCGGACGCGGAGTGACATTGAGCAGGTTCGGATTTGACCAGTTTGTGAAGCTGAAGAGCTTCCATTTGAAGGACTACCCGAAATAATATTTCTCTTTCATAAAAACGCAGCAATATATATAACCATATTAATGTTTTTATATTTTCTAACAAGAGTGTCTTCTTATTGAAATTATAAACTGTGGCAAATGTAATCTGTGAAGTAGATGTTATTTTTGGAAACAAATGCATGGCTCTAGCTGTGGCAGAAGCTTTCATAGAATATCTCCCACTTTCACAATTTACTTGGCTTGTGCATTATGCATGTGTCTCTATGCATGTACCTCTTTATGAATCGCACGAAGCCGTCCAGCCCTCGGAACATTTCGCTCAGTGCAATCCCGATACTTGGATACTTAATCTACCCTCTGCATTGCAGTACCCGTACCTGATTCTAGAAGCAGATAGCACTAAAGTTCCGGCAAACATCGCCATCTGCATCACTCCCAGCGCTTCCGTAGAATCGGTATTGGGTAACTCAAGCCTCAAAATCCCAAACATCATCTCAAGAAGGAATGAAGATCGGTCTATCTTGTTGGTAGTTTCCAGAAGCTGATCAAGAAAATATTTTCCTTGCTTCATGCATCATGTTAGCAGCATCATATAAGGACTATCCTATATCAATGAAACATCAATAACTTCGATAAATTGTAGGGAGTGCACTGGATCCCATATGTTCCTAAGGACAATTCCGTAGTCCATGGGGCTGGCGCTGCAAACCAAAATAAAAGGGCGAGGAAATAATTTCGAAAACTTCCGCTTCAGGAAATTTGCAGAAGCCAAAAGGAATTCATTTACTACTCCGTACGGAGTATATTGGGCCGAATCATATTGATACCCGTCACCTAACCAGCCGAACCCAGTGGGAATTTGTTTTGACTTTTTTAGTCCCACAGTGATATTCCTTTTCATGGGCGGTTGCGTTTAGGTTCCTAGGCCAAGTCTCAAATCACATACTTAAGTATGGAAGATTCCACAGGGCAATTCAAGCACCGCCATCAATTCCTGAGGAGCCTTCCAGGTGGGTTTCCGTGTTCCAAATGCTTCGCACTCTATCATCATCCAATATTAAGAGTAAATCCACCGCCAGATGTTTCTTCCAGCCATTATATATTGCTTTGGGGAAGTTTCGAAGCGTCTCATGCAGTAAGCTGCTTAGCTCCACCCACACGATCAACATTTTACAACCGCCCTGTCGCTCGTCTCACATATACAAGTGGCGAACGGAAGGGAATCAGGTAATTCAAAAGGTGGTAATGTTGTTTGAGAATAACAATAGTACGCCGCGAGGAAGGAAGATGAAAAGAGGCGGACAGAACCAGACAACAGAGCTAAACAAGGCGCGGAGCAAGGGTCGTCAGGTCAGGGGAATGTTGAGGGTCCGGTATCCCTGGAGTAGGGAAAAGTAACCCGTGATACAGATGCTTGGAATCAGTTAAAATACGCAGTAGTCGTGGGTGGCCTGGAAGGTTGGTTAACTTGAATGAGGTTGGAGCGAAGTTCTCGGGTATATAAACTACCAGGGAAATCGATTAAATCCAGAAGCTTGCTGGCTGCTGCTCGAATCTGACATGTTGTACTCCGTACTGATAGAGAGCAACGCGCTAATCCTGGCCCGCTAATGAATGCCCTATTTGCTGACAGCTCATTACAATGTCACTAATCAATGTGGAAATCTGCAACGCTGTTTTCTTGGATTTTTGGAATAATCTCGCGAAATCGCTTGTCGTCCCTCTCCAGCCTCTTGCTTACTATGCTCAAGCTTGGAGGCCAGCCATAACTTATTTTGGTGCGATCAGCTTGCTTCTCACAACAAAGCTCTAATTTGTATGGAGAAACGGAGAACTCCGCATTCCCTGGCAAATTTCGATTCCCTGGACATTGTTTGAGTTACATCTGCGTGCAGTATGCAGGAAGATTCCGACATATAACTAGTAGTCTAGTTCTTTGCAAATGGGGAAATATGCCTGTACATACGGAGTACCAACATATCTGATACGGATAGGCCAATTTCTCATCTGCAATTCAAAATAAAAGGCTGCAGAACACGAGCAGCAAACAAAGGCTCGTTTTTTGACACAGCTTTATAGACACAGCCTTGGGGAGTCTGCATCTCTTATCGATTGCGGCATGCATCTCTCGTGTCAGCGATCTCATCGCCACGCCCATCAGCACCACCATCCCTGAGATCTTGTTCCTGATGAGATGACCATCCACGTTTGAGTGTCAAGCGACCTAAAAAAAGCTAACACAGTTGGTTGGCTGAACAGTCACAGTTGTTGGTGGGAGCAGCAAGTTCATGCGAGATGAAACCAGCCAACCATAACCCAGCCAGCTCTGACAATCCTGTCACCTATGAAGCTAACTATCTGCCTACCATCGCGGTCCAATTGCATTGTTGCGACAAGTTAAAACCCTGCCACCCCATCTACGGGCTCCTCTTTTTCGCCAGCTGATTGCTGGGGCTATGAAGCGGAATTTAAATGGGCCTTTCACGTCTCCAAATCGTTCATATTACAATTATTTGGTGCTTTGCCCATCAAAACATATAGACTACGCATTGACTTGGTCATACAGAGTACAGGGGAGAGAGTGCGGCGCGGGCAAGGTGTCGAACGATACTCCGTAATACTGGCGAGGATGTAGTGCCTCGTGCCTTGCCTTGTCCCTTGCCTCTGGTGGGCCATGGTGTGTTTCAGCATATTCGTTTTATCTGCGGTAAATTCCCCTCTTTCTTTCGACTCGGTCCCTTTTCTTTCAAACCTCTTCTTGTTTTCTAGTTTTCGCGCGTAGTTCTGATTTTTCTTCTTTTCGATTTTTGCTTGAGGTTTGCTTTCTGCATTCTGCAACGGGCAGGACATACATAGTTGCAATACATTGTCTCACTCGATATTGTATCCCTATCCTTTGTTTTACTTCTCTCTTTTTGGGCCCTGTTTGAAAACTCATGATTGGATTCGTCGGTATATTTTATCATTTATTTTCCCAGCGTTATTTATTTATCCTTTCTTTGTCCTGTACAATTCCGAACCATATAGTTTGATTTGTCCCTTGCATTCTTTTCGCTCGTTGGTGCTTTGTTACTTGGTTTGGTGATTATACCGAGCGAGTTAGAGTAACTCGACAAACCAACCAACGCGTTTATAACAGCCCTTTCCAATTGTTCCTCCTATTATATATAATACTCGCTCGCTCGTCCAAACCATCGAAAAGAAAAATTTGTTGATTGGGCTTGCTCCCCCCTTGCATACGCTCTGGGCCATACTGTTAAGTAGGGCTACGGATCGCTATGGACTGTTTTGGGGGTCTAGTGCCATGGATCAAATCCATTCATCGACGACGGCGAAATAACTCAAAGCGGTTGGTCATTGTGAGTGCTATAAACGTGCCGTGGTAGATTTGGTTTCATGCTCATATCCGTTCTTTCTATCTTAGGGTCATCCAACGGATTTCCGGCGGGTCGAATTCACGATGCCTCATTATGATAAAGAGTATGTCTTCATGTTGAGTCTATTGTTTGCAACAAGGGCGTGGCATTTGTTGTTGAAAGAGTTTCTAAGTGCTAACCCACTCGTATAGAGACGCCTTGTCTGATGAAACGCCAAGTGACTCCAGCGCACTTTATCACATTTCGAAGCGAGACAAGCTTTACCATGAAGCCAAGATGTTGAAGGAGAAGCTGGCCGAAAATACGGACGGGGTCCGTTTACGACTGCTGCGGCACCGCATATAAACGATTGTCGTCATCAATGAGAATCTACGAAAATGATGTATGTTATCAGGATGACGAATCGGGTTTATGGCATGGAGGAACGATGCAAGGGTATTTCCCTCATCGTGACCTTTCCAATATGAAAGATGAAAATAGTTATGAACTCGCCCTTAGAATACGACGCTAATGAACGATTTTCGTTTTGAGAGAAGGAATATGTACTTTTTATTTCATGTGCGCCTCATAACAAGAATGTTGGCACTTCATTGAGGCGGGATTTTTTGGATTTCCGATCATTTTCAAGGCGTTTATTGGATGCGGTTGTCGACGGCAATCGTTTGCGGATTTGGTGTTTGTTATTGTTGTCTTCACGTTTCTTTATTTTGGTTGTTTGTTCGTCATCTGAGTCATCGAAGAAACCCATTATTCTACTCGTACGCTCTTGTGGAGCAAAAATAGGGTGACGCTTGCTCTTGGAGTCGCCGAGCTCACGAAATACGATCGCTTTTTCTTGTGGATCAGATCCTGCCACTGTTTGTCCTTTTGTATTGGTAGACCGTGATACTGTTGTGTAGGTCTTGCTCCGACTAGCCATAGACCGTGTCTTCGGGGTTGATGTCTTAACTGATTTCGAGTGCCGCGGCTGGGCATCAAGATCATCATCATCCTCCGTCGTCGTTTCATCATCAACGATATGTGGGTCAATGTCTGCTCCTCGAGTCGATGTGGGGTGCTCATCCGGGTGCTCATCCTGCTTGCTCCTGGCACTTCCTCGAGGCAAACCAACCGGTGTCTTTGCGAACCCGAAGGCGGCCCGAGTCGTAGACTTGATCCTGTGTAGACCGACCAAGGACTGGTGCTTTGTCTGATTCGTCATCAAATTTTGCAACGATGTCCCTACCCAAGGGTCATCATCTTTATCCTCATCACTTTCAATGCCTTGGTCTTCAACTTCAGAGTCAACGGGGGGTCGACCAGCAACCCGTTTTAATTCGTCCAGCGCAGCTTTTTGTCTGGTTGAGTTCTCTTCGGACTCTAATTTCTTCCGATGCTCAGCACTCAGAGTGCTTTTCGCGCCCACCCGAGCTATATCTTCGATGGTGTTGGCGTTTTTCATTTTTGCCTCTTTCTTTTTACGAACATATTCGGCATGGTGCAGATGACGAGTAAAGGTTTGTGCGGTTGCTAGAAATTCATCTTCGACCATAATATATTGATCATCGTTCTCTAAGCCTTCTTTCATGAATCTATGCGTTGTTAGCTTGCTTGATATGCGTACCAGTGGGAAGCTGAAACACTAACTCTACAGGCGGTGCTTCACATGGCGGGGAGGTAGAAGGAGTTCGCACTATTCAGTTAGTAATGCAGATTAAACAAATTAGTAGAGTGATATCATACCAAGCTGGCGTGGAGTTCTTGTAGGCATTGGCACATTACAAGATTCCGCTACGGTTGAGAATGTCGATTTTGACTGCTTTTTGGAACAGCTCGTAGCCGGAGTGACGCTTTTCCTCGACTTCTCGTCACTCTGCCATGGCAGTGTCCGAGGCATACTGCCCATAAACCAACCGGGAATCCTAGAGCCGTGTGCTTTAGACCAGCATGCCGCCTCCAGGAAGACGAGAAAAGAACCGTACAAGCTTGATGCAATCTATTGTGCAGTCGTTTCCTTAGTTTTCGCAGAGGTAGTAATTCACACCGTCAGCAGACGCCCAACGATAGTGACAATATGAACGGCAACCATCCCACCCACATCTATTTTGACCAATCTTCTGAATGTTCAAGATCGCGATTGGTAAGTACTACTAGTTGGCGCTGATGAGGCTCACAGTTGGGGGTAAAGGTTTGCTCTAGTCCAAAATAATTCTAGCGTACAACCTTAATGCCACGGCTTCCCCAGGTCCAACCCTGGAAATGGCACATGTTTTTTTCGCTGGAGATATTCCGTAGCCGTCATGATACCCTACTGGGAGAATGAAGAACTATTTGTATATTTCTTATGTGGAAGAGCGCGAAGAAACAGGAGAACACCAACATCGGGCTTCCGCACTGCGCGAGGCAAAACAAGGAAGTTAGCAGGACTGACGATCCCATCTCTTCGTACGGGTTACATAGAACACGGTGTCTCTCCATGGCAAGGTCAGTCAGACGGGAAAAAAATTCTTGGTATCATTGGGCAAGAGCCGTTCAGCCTGTTGTGATGGTCTAAGTTTCAAAATAAGAGGAACTCCTCTGCCCATAAAATCATACTTAAAATTCAAAAAATGCAAGATCCTGCTCCTATTCATGAAGATTTCCTCATCAAAATATCCGGAATCCAAGTTGCGCCTTTCCTATATCGATGTTGCGAAGATTCAAAAAAGGACCACATCTAGCGCCTACAAGCGCTCAGACCTCGCCTGGCCGCTTGCTATTGCAGCTCACAATTTTCACCTTATCAGCATGGACGGTGGTCTGGTTATCGAGTTTGAAGGTAGCATCCTTAATGAGGAACGTCCAGACTTCGTCGCAGAATCGATAGGTATCCAAATGACCCTTCAAACGAAATATCCAAATATTAGCAAAGAATGCCAAACATAGCCCACAAGAGCGAGAGAGGCATTTTTACCTTGAAAGAGAGCCTGGCTTTGACTTTATCTGCAAGGACTTCTGTGATGACGCGATCGAAATTTGACAGTATCTTCATTGCAAGCTGAGGTTCGATTCGCCCCTCATTGATCAAGTCATCAAGAGTATCCGTGAGGGACAAGCCAATACTGAGAAAGAGAGGTCCGTTAGCCTATATTCCTACTGTTTATTAAACTGTGGCATGCAGTACCTGCTGCCGCGATAAAGCTCATAGTATGCCTGAGCGCTCATTGTGGTGGCTTGATGGGTGTCTTGAGTTTGCGCTGCGCTCGGGTAGTTTAGACGGAAGATCTGGATATTTATACTGTGCACGTGACGATAAGTGTACAAATCACGTGATTTTCCGGGCCACATGCAATCCATCCATCTTTGCTACAGAGAAAAGTAGTAGTTGACATCATAAGCCAACTTGCTGCTCAGCAAGAGGAATATTTCCCATAATTGAACTGTCCGAAGATAGTACCCAAATTTTAATGGCCACCTATCCACTTTACGGTCTTCAATCTGTAATACGCCGGTGGCATGAGCAATTGTGTCCGTTGGTCATGAAAGCCCAAGCTTTCGCCCAGCCACGCGCCATGGTTTGGTGTCTCCGGTTTCGGCCGGAAAAACCCTTCGGTGTGGCTGTCCCGTTGGCGGACGCTAGGCCTTTCTCGTTGACAAACAGCTCACGGACATCCCCCGACTCCTCTTATGATGATGATATTTTGTACTCCGTACTTCTCAAACCATTGCATTGCCCAACTCCTAACCAGGTGGTGAGAATGTATTAGTAATACTCTTATACCACTCCCAGTAGGTTCCCAAAAAGTCAACTTTGCCCCAACCCCTGCCACGCGTTTGTGACCTCAGCTATCAGACGAGCCACATGCGCCTTGAACAACATAATAATAATACTGGCTCTGTACGAACATGTGAACCGTCTGAAGAGCAGTACCGTGCAGCTACCAGCAATTCAACGAGATCCAGGCTACGATTCTAATAAAACCACCCTCTGGAATGAGCGGCAATACAAATAGCTCCAGTTGACGAGGAGCTAGCTGTGTGAAATATGGAGGAGAGAGTGGGCGGAGGGAGCGTATCTGCATTTTTGAAGGGATGGAGAGCCCCGTGCGGCCTTGAAAACGATCAGTTATATTTCGATGAATTTGACCTTAAAGAAGGCGCGTCGCATATTGGGGGGGGGGAATGATGTTCCCAGGTACTCCGTATTGGTTGCCCGCTGCCCTAATCCTTTTGGAGCAATTTATCAAATCATGGGTCGGAGAATCCTGCTTGACGGGCCTCCACTAAATCCTACCAGCCGACAAGCTTTTGAAAACCGGATACGGCAACAACAATTTTCAATCTTGAACCAATATTCCGACGTATATTACTGAGCTCAATGCCTTCCGGTACCTGATACAGCTAGCTGAAGCCAAGGCTACGCCCTTCCACAAGCCCTTCCTTATTATTATCAATCACTATCTTATTGGCAGCTAGCAATCGGCACGTCCTGCACGGAACCTGGATCCTTCCATATTTAACTGTTCAGTCCCACACTTTGATGTCATACTGGGTGGTAATAAATTTTCTCATCTTTTCTTGACGGCAATGATGGTTCAGAACTCGGTGGCAGAAATTGGTCTGGAATTTGGAACAGTAAGACAGCTCACGAAACGCCAGTGTGAAGAAACCAATGAAGGTACCTAGGTATGAATCCTGAATGAGAGACTGTCAAAGACTGGCTTTTTCTAGTCCCGGCCCAGGCGATTTGCGTCTTTTGCGCCACAAAAATACCTAGATTTAATCGCCTATCGCCTGGGTCAGCTCCAATCAGCTCCAATTTCCATCTCTGCATTCCCCGTTTCGATTTTCGGGGTGAAGGAGACGGCTTCTGCAATTCAGGGGTCAAATTTGGTTGATTCTGGATTCTTTGGTACCTACATTGACTGTGTTCAAATATGGAACCTGAGTCAGGCTCGATTGATATTCTGACAGGCGGTCTTCTGTTGCCATCCAGCTTGTTGCACGGTCCAGTAAACAAGACCATGGAAACTTGCAAACTTTTTCGGTCAGTGCAAAAACAAAAGTTTGGGTGTTTGCAAAGTACATGAACCATGTCAGGTTTGGAAACCGTTTAAAGCCAAAATAAACACTGGTATGGAGCTAATCTCATGGTAAGCAAACAACCTATGTGGGGGCATGTCTAGTTGCTCAATTAGACAGACCCAAAGACCTGGCGAACAGAATCGATGAAACGCGTTTAATCTATCAAAATTGGCTCAATCTTGTTCACTCATTTCCGCCTCGAGAGAAGGGTTCACTATCAGGGGGTTGGCATAAAGGTGTAGCTTTATGTTGGCTTTTGCAGCCGCTTGGGTTTCCAGTACCTCCTGTTCGGCGATGCAACACGTAGTGATCCCAAGTCATATTTCCCAAACGCCAGGCAGAGATATGACCATGGGTCCATGTCACCAAACAAGGGGCGAAATCCCACTCAGCCTAAGGTGCCCGTGATTGATAACGGAGCTACCTGTGCAGAATTTGTTGGTCCTCAGCTCTGAATTCCGGACACACCAGGTATCCTTCAGGTGCTTGCCGCTACGCACATAAAAGTTAGCCAGCTTTAATAAGCTATCAGATAGTTTTCTCCATTTTTGCGTGTCCATTGTTGTCTGGAAATGGGAGATCAACCATTGGATATGATGTTTTCATTTCTCTATGGCCCACGGACTTTGGAAAGTAACACGCATCCTGCCCATTTTTGATACTTCTAGACAAACTTCCAATTCAACATCAAAACAAATCAATAAAGGATACAAATCTCAACCACGAACACGATGAGCCAGTTGGCCTGCATTTTGTCCGAACAAGATCCACCTTATCTGAGCAACTACAAATCTCGGTCATGGGTATGCTCAAAAGGTTCCTAATTCATCCAAACTCTGGGCCTAATAGCGAGGTTAAACAAGCGTTCAAGGTCCAGCTCGGCTACTAGAAAATGACTCAAATTCCAATCAACATTATTATTCATTGACAGCCCAAAGATGTCAATACCCCAATCATATCGATTTCCAGAAGGAAAAAAAGAAAAAATTCTTTTTTTTTTTGCATTGGGCGGCGCTTAAGAATCTGGCTGTGCGTTATCTCTTTCTCGGCCAGCCGGATGCCCTGGATATTGGAACTGGCAGGAAGGTAGCACCTGATGCCCGCCAGGGTGCAGAGGGAGCTTCAATTTCACTGTCCAGATTCAGTTTATTCAGTGTAAGGATAGTTGCGTCTAAGAAGGCATAGTGCGCAAAAAAACATGAAACTAACATGGACTTTGGTTTCAATGATTGATCGTTTAATTCCAGAAGATCTATGAAAACGGAGTAAAGCTCCCGGGCCCCTTCTCCCTCAGGTGTGATGTTTTGAATGTCCAATCTCTTTACCAAACGCATCTTCAGGCTTTTAAATTTTTGCAAAATTAGCAAAAATAAGATTACGCCGTTTGAATATTTTAACCCCCGAAAAAAATGAAGCCATACATTTGAGTCTCGTTCTTACGAGCCGTCTCGTTTCTCCTCTTCAAGTGTGCTGAACAACCCCTCACCCGTTCTTTTCCCGTGCTCCGCCTCTCCATCATGAACTCCCTCACATTCCTCCATCACCCGATTTCCTAATATCCCCAACCGGACGAACTACTGAAGGCACAGCTCCCGTAGATGCTGAAATCGCCCCGCAGCCCAACGGCAGCGATACGTGCTCACCGCTTGGCCAGACCATCGGTTCGGAGATGACATGCATCGTCAAGCCGTGCATCAACTATTATATAGCCTCTACAACTCCTTTGTCCAACCTGATTATGCCGGGCGAACTCCCACTGCGACCCAATCCAGGCCAAGCTCCGTAACTTGCCGAAGTAGGTGCGCGACGACATCCTCGAATTTCGTCATACCAAAAATTCTTACTGTTTGCAGGGATCATGGGTGAAGCTTAAGCATGAAGATATTAGGATGTGGATGAAGGCACAGTGTTTGAAACTGGCGAGATCGAGCGGGTAGAGGAACGGTGGTGTCAGGGGAAGACGTAAAAGGGATTTAAAATGGTGAGCTTTGGCAGGAAGATACAAGGGGCAGTACTTTGTCTGCATTTGTATCCAATCACGCCACTGTTCACTGCTGTTCATTATAGTATTAATATGTATTCCTTGTTCCTGACGTGATATGGAGTGTCATGCATGTCATATATAGATATATATAGTATTTATGGACGAAACTAGATGTTTTTGGCCGCTGAACAAGATGTGCGACCAAAATGAAATTTTGTGCCCCATCGATCTGTTATTCTCCTCCTGTTTATGGCGTGCTCCGTATATAGTTACCTATACTTAACAAACTTAATCCCCCCCCTGGGACCTTCGGTCAAAATGTCGCTCCAGCATCACCGATCCGTACACAAGCCGATGCTGAGGGCTTGTTGATGGAGGCAGAGAACATGATGTAAGCGCACGTTGCACTCTAACAGACCTCCGCAGGTGATCCAGCGTAGCAGCAGACCGCTGATCTATACGAGGACCCCCTTCCTCCAAGGTATATCACTATTGGACAATTAACTAGGGCCGTCTAAGGCTGGACCGACCTTTTTTCTCCCTGGAACGGATGAATAGCTGTGCCGATTATGAGGTAGGATCTTCCACATAACTGCTGAGCCGAAGATGGTGCTTTTTTTTTTTTTTTTTCGTTTTTTATTTTCATTTGTTTCAAGTTTTTTAATTTTTTAATTTTTTTTCGGATTTCGGCTTTGACTTTGACATCTGCCATTGCGACATTTGCTTTCCCCCTGTATGCTGTCTTTCCAAGTATCCAACAGAGCTGGATCAGGTTCGTGGGGGGTGTCTTTTGCGCTGATAGAGGATAATGAACGTAGTTTTAATGTACTACATCGGAACGATACCATAACTTTTCAATTTGGCCGCCCTTGCTCCCATGGCTACTACTGCACCCGACTACTCCCCTTGCCTGACAGCATAAGGGATGCATATCCAGAAGGATGTTTAAGAGAGGTGTTCATATTTTAACCACACTTGATTGAACTTCTCCGAAGCCCTTCGCAGGGCCAATACAGTCAGGGCTCAAAAATTAAAACAATAGGGATAAAAAAGAAAAGGCTAATTCTATATCATAGTCGCCAAACGTGTTCATATACACATGCATACATACGTTTAAAAAAAATATTAACAAGAGGAATAGAAAGTCGCCAGAAATGAACGGACATAAATAAATAGTAAAATGATAGTAAAAACAATGTAAAATAAAATCAAAAACGTGGTTCCAAACTGAAACTGAAACAAGAAAAACCAAAAAAAAAAAAAAAAAAAAAAAAAAAAAAAAAAAAAAAAAAAA
>LGRN01000262.1:0-37540 GCA_001883825.1 Emergomyces pasteurianus Ep9510
TTTTTTTCTCCTTTTCCTTTTTTTTATCAAAGCAGTTCAATGTTTCAATTGCCTACGTGTACGCACATTTACCTCATATTAGTACATGAGTGTGTAGGTGTGTTGACTCTGGATGGCGTTTTTCCTGTACAGTGCGTGCTGTGCAGTTCTTTATGTTTTTTTTTTTTTTTTTTTTTGCTTTTTTGCAGTGTTATGTAAATTCCATCTTCCCCCTTTGGTTTCACGCCTGGGGCTATGCTTTCCCGCTGTCGTTACTTGTTAGATATAAGTAATATAAACTTTCTGCTTCTACCTAGGTTGAAACTGAGATGCCTTATTTTATTTTGCTTCGCTGTCCATGCATACCTACCTATGTACTAAATGGAAGATGTAGACTTTCCTCCTCCGGATTCACGCGGACGTCTCGCTGCTATATCCTCACCCCTCCCTCACCCTCCCTCACCCCTTCCTGACCCTTTCCTCTACCCTCATCCTCACCCACCTCACGGTCTCCCCACCAGTCACCCGCTAAGAGGAAGCGTGATAAAACTCCTTTCCAGTTCTGTCAGGTTACGTGATGGAGCGCTCTTTTCCAGCTGGACGGTGGGGAGATGGAGATGCGGGCTCCCGTACCAAAAGGGACGCCGTCCCCCACATCCACATTCCCTTCCCCTCTTCTCTATATTTGTCACTTTCTATGTTCCTCTCCGGCTTTGGTCTTGTCTTGCTGCCAAAATCTACATTCCGCATCCACTTATCTTTTTCAGCGGAAAATAAATATGTCAACGGAGGAAGTCTTCATATTTGTCCTGTGCTACAGCATGACCGGGGGAAAGGAGGGTAACCTGCCCAGGTGGTATAATCCAATCAAAAAACTAATGACACCAGTCCTCCAGTCATCTATCAAATAACCCCTACTTCCAATCAAAATACAAAAGAACTTCTCGTAATGAAACTTCCGACCAAATTTGTTCCATGCTCCCAATCCTGACTTATGAGCCAAAAGCCCCCGCAGGAGCAGAGATTGTCAGGAGTTTTGCATCGCAGATGTCGAATACTCCTTTTTGCCACTCGCTTTCATGGTGCTGGTGCCATTTACATAGATGTGATAGATTTTGGCTGATCCGATAAGTGGCATGATTCGTCCGCCGACAATCAGCTCCCTGTCGTTGGTGTTGTAGTGAGATTGGTGAACAGGACTCGTGCCATCGTTGCGATGCCCACATGATCCTTCCTTAGCTCCGTAGGAGCCGCAGGAAACGGATATGTTTGAGCATTTACAAGATTTCGATGGATTTGATTTCGCCGAGTTTCTATGGAGTTTGTTAACAAAAGAGAATTCTGAAGATTGCTAAAGACATACATACCTTGACCGCGCCGTTCTGGGAATAATTAACCATATAAGGGCTGACAAGTTTGTCCTTATAATAGCCTAGCAATTTTCATATCGGTTTGACCAGCAGTAGAAAAATCTCGATTAATAGAAATGGTTGCCTCTGCGCAATGGTGAGTTTAATGGAAGCTGACAGCAATGAAATGCAAGGGAGAATGGTGTAAAATCAAATTGAAATGATATCCTTCGGTATATATAATTATCCAAGGAGAATCCGTGAGGTTTTATCTATGCGAGGGTGAGGGTTGTGCTATGTCGGACCCTATGGCTACTATACATCGTCTCGGAGAGGGAGGAGGGGATCCAAGTGTATCGGTTGTCGCCCATAGAATCCGACTTGGCTAATGGCCAAAAGGCCTGAGGCCATTCCTGATCATGCGCTGAAACATTTGTGGCATCGTTCCCCTAACGGCTATTGAAACGCCATACATTGCTGGTTACTACTATCAGAGGCATTTTAGCCCACAAGTTCCAGCGTTTAAATAAGTAGTACTAGTACTAGGTAACTACCGCAGGAGTAGAGAGGGCATGTCCAGGGGGTTAGATGAGATTGCCGGAGAAGGCTAGTTAGATAGGAACTTCTGGGGTGTTCTGAACAATCGCCCACCACAATGCCTTGAGGCGCTAAACCTGGGCAGTTAATCAGAAGATTATAAAAGTGACACTCTTTCTAAGTCTTTCTTGATCAAATTTCTTTCTCACTTCTATCATCCCCGCCGACTACACATCATAGAAATCAACCCCCGTTGTATTCGTCATGAGGATCAGCAATGATAGAAATCTAGCCGAAAATAAGTTTAACATATTACTATTTCTGCGTTTTCCATGATTTATTGACTAACTGTACCCAGACCAAAAACAATATGAACTTTCCAAAACAAAGAAGCTTCATCAACCTTCTTGTCAAAACGGCTTCAGCTCTTCCTGTGCTGCCTCAACATTGTCATATTCCCCAGTGGCAGCAATACCCGCACGTGAACAGGCCACCATCAGAAATATGAAACCGTCAAAGCGGCTGTTGTATCAACCGAGAAACCCTTGGTCACTAAGGGCGTCCTTTTTGGCGTAGCGGTTAAGTCTCAAGGAAAGACACAACTGCTGTGCAACAGTTACACGCAGAGCTCCATAAACAGCGGCCGCTGGAACCCTTCATACTGATCAATGAGCTACTCGGCCTTGGAAAGCTGTGCTCCTTTCATCATGGGATACAACGAGCTGAATCCTCAATTCAAGACCGATTCCAGCCAGCAGACCCACCCTATGAGCTGCCCTGCCCCAAGAGAGCCTTCTCAGGGCAACATGCCTCACGGTGCCACGGTAGCAAGCTTGACTAGATCTCAAGACATGCCTTGTGAATCCAGCGGGGATACGGGGTTTACCTCAAACTTTTCTAGTTCGATTAGTCTGGCTCAGTAAGTCCAGCGTGTCATGTCGAACATGATAACCAATGCTAGGCTCAAGCTCTTCCTATATCTCATACTTTCACTTCATCAAACGGCCACATCATCTTCATATCTTGGCGGTCCTTCTCACTCCCCATGGCCGCCACGACAGCCTCATATATACACTGATGAGCTTCCTTCCTCCAGCGATCTTCAGAGATCCAGCCATCCTGCTCAACTCCCAACGTCTCAACAATATCCTGTCTGACAGCCAACGTATTGTCATAGACGTGTCGTCGTTCCTGGTAAATGCACATTTCCTCAGAGCTGAAGACAGGGTTAGGACAACCTTCTTTAAAGCCGAAGTCTTGCCAATGCCCTCAGCTGCATCAATTCGTGAGTGAATGGCACCACACCATCTCTCCATGTCCGGTGACAGTAGCGGAATGGTTGGACGAGGATTTCATCAATCTTTCTTACCGCCGCTAGCCTCAGGAGCCAGAAACCCCAAGCCTGCTTCAAAAGCCTGACTTGGCTGCAGGAAGTCTCCTCAGTGTCGTCTGATGTTTCATCCGCAGGGGTTTTCGCGAAACCAGGTACATCATCTACGTACTAGTAGAATGCTGGCTCAATACATGTGGACTGATATATCCAATCAATGAAACCTGTCACAGTAGTGGGATCATCCTCAGAGACCAAGATATTTTCGCTTAAGTAGCTCAGGATGGAATAGGGTTTGACGCCGCATTAAATCGTATCTGAGGGTGCTGAATCAATTTGGGAAACAGGGTCTGGCCCAAACCCAAAAGTTGCAGATGCTCTCTCACGGCACCTTGAACAGGATCATCGGCAGGGTACAGCCTCGCAAGGCCGACATCGATTGGGGCTGAAGAGTATGAAAGAAGGTCGCGCCCTAAAGATACCAATGTGTGAGAAAGTATGATATATAATTAAAAGGGAAAAAACATCAAGGACATCTTCGGCCACACTTGATGCAGTGGAATGCCACTGGCATTTTCCATTACATACTACTATAATGTATGCTGAGTCAGTGGGGTTGGCCAAGTCGTCACTCCAGTCAAAGATGATTGAAATTGGCGTTTCAACATGGCATTGCACTGTACTCCGTACTGACAGGTTTGGATTGAAATGGCAGAAGGACACAGAGAGTGGACTTTTCTACACAGACCGGTCAAAATTAAACTGTATACACGTCCTCGTTAGTATTCCGTGCCGTGCATCACAGCTCCAAGCATCGTTTCCCGCATATAAAATTTATATGAGGTTCTTGTTGATCGCCATGGTCCACCCATCAAACTTCTTTGCACTATTCTCCTCCTGCCACACCCCTACGTAATTGATCAAAGCAGCCTGCCTTTTGCGCTGCTCCAGGCCTAGTGCCAAAGAGGTATTTGTGCACAATCTTAACTTCCTTTTGAGCCTTAGGAGTACGGAATACGGAGTAGAGGTAGCTTTGTTAAGTCTTCCCGTTCACAAAGCTGCGCCGGATCTGTTGGTATGTACTTTATACTTTGTAGGTAGTCATCCATGTGTGTTGGATATACGAACCTTCTGTCAAAAATGACATCCACTGGGGGTCCATGGTTAGACTCGAGATGTATTTCCAACTTTGTTTCCAAGTTATGTATATGACGGGTCGATCCCTGCACGTGGGTTGGAGTTCTAGAACCTACTACGAACCCTATGTAGGGTAAACTAACATTTTTTCTTTCCATCTGTTTTCTTTTCCTGTTTGAGCTGCGACTTATTTAATGTGTATATATGGAGTATAGTATAGTAAAAATGTCTTAGCGAGAAAATATGTATGAAGAGCTTAATTATTCTTCAAAAGGGCAAAATCTCTGGGAAAGCCCATTACGCGGCAGTATTATTTACGCGGTTCGACTCAATAACATATCCATGGATGGCGGCGATATCATCATACCCAGACACAGGCAGGAGTACTCCGTACATGTGATTATTGAATAAGTAGTAGCTAGTAGGCCTGGCTGGAGGTTACCTTGGAATTGCAATTGATAGCTGGCAGAAAGATACCTCGGCACTTGGACTCTCCAGAGTTGTAACGGACACATCGTTTTTGTGTTCGTTTTTATCTTGTCTTTAAGGTTTTTTTACATTTTATTAATTTTATCATTATTCTAGCGAATATTTTTCTGAACGTTTTTATATTGATAGCGTGACGGCCGTCGGGATCGGGCGAATTGGATGGATGTCGAATTGATGACCGATTGCCAGGGCCAGGTCGGATTTACGGGCGTAAACTGTAGGCTAAAACCGCATCATTGGCGGCATTCTGAATCTGAACTAGCTTCACGGCTGACAGCTGGCAAAGAGCAAGAAACAATTTGGGGGGAAACCAAGGTACGACTTGCGAGTTTTATATACTATACGGAGTACGGAGTCTATATGGATGTTTCAAAAAAAAAAAAAAAAAAAAAAAAAAATAGGAATTAATATTTGTTTGAAGCTTCCTCCTCTCCTTTTCTTTTCTTATCTGGCTGGTTTTCAGTAGCTAACTCCCCCCTTGGTACGGAGTACATACATGCAGAAAACTACCGCGAGGTCTAGCTAACTAACTGGGTAGTCACGGCTCTTCCGGCATGGTGTCATCCCCCCTAAGCAGATACGGGGCGGCGGTTTGGACGATCAATCGAGTCGGTCAGATTTATCCACCCGGAGGCAACGAGTCGGACAGCCATGCCAAGTTTTTACCTCAGAACTTGGGTACTGTAGTGAGTTAGCGCTACCACGTCATAGTTAAGTTGCTAAACAATTTTGTTCTGAAAAACTTTTTTTTTTTTAATGGACGGATTCTTGGCCCGTTGGAAAAATAATACATACGGAGTACTCATAGTAAGACTTACGACCACAGTTTGCACATCAATGCTGGGGGTTTTTATGATTATTATTTTTACTTTTATATGTATACGGAGTAATTCCTGAGAGCAATTGATAGCCAATACGGATTAAATGTTATATGTCTTCCCGTGCTGCCACGGGTCGTGGGGCGCTGGCCACGACAAGCGAGGGCAATTCACGCTCGACCAAAAATTTTACTCCGTATGATGGATAATCCATTGTACTGTAACTCGCCGGACTCCGCTGTATGTACTTTGTATTGCGTATTGCGTATTGCGTAGGCGAATTGGATTATTTTTATTTTATTTTTATTTTATTTATTTTATTTTTTTCAATCCAATAACTGCTTTTTTTTTAAGGTTTCCCGAGTTAAATTTGTTTTTTTTTTCCAGCGATTGCTTTTTAATTTGAATTGTTTTATCTTGTCCCCCCGATTAACCCAATATTTGAAGGCTGCCTTGCTACCCATGGTCGAGGCCGGATGATTGATGCCCGTGGCGGTGCCTGCTACCGCGGAATGTATGAGAGTCCAGTACTCCGTACATATTCACACGTAAAACCCCCCCTGGTTAAATAGTTAATAATAATGGTAATCATAGAGAATTCGAGTCAGCATTTCTGCCATTGTGGACGGACAAGCTGACTGATGGAAGGGCTGATGTTTATCGCTGCCTGACTCTCTTGTTACCCTCGTCTTGTCTTCGTCGCATTCCTCTTTGCTCCCACTATCGATCTCGATCTCGATATCACTCTGGATCTCGCTCTCGTTTTCCCCCTAGATGTAGCAGCGCCTATGACTTCTCAAGCGTCTGCCTTTTCTCATCCGGTCCTCCCTTGGGATTGATTCCCTGCTGTCGAGCTGCCATGCCGCTTACTTTCCTCAGTGGTGGCGGAACTGCAAGTCAGGCCAAGTATTTTGATATCAGGTTGGCATCATTCTACTACCTAATACCCTCCTTCCCTTCCTCCCCGCTCTTAATTTTTAGCGTACTGAAATCTGACCAATTCCCTCCACCCAGGCTTGATGACGATTATATCGTTTTTCGCGGGAATGAATATGAAGCAGCTAGTACCCTGTTGACCGGAAAACTGCTCTTATGCCTCTCGGAACCCCTGCAAATCAAATATCTGAGACTGCACCTCACTGGCATGTCGAGAGTCCTGTGAGTTTAACCAATCCCGGTCCCGCTCCGCGATTCCTAGAAGAGTGTACTTTGGTGGGTGCTAATGGCTGCATTGCCTGTAACTTCCAAAGTTCGGTTTCTGCCAACCGCAAAAGATCTGCAAAGGAGAACAATTTTTTTGAAAACACTTGGTCATTCAGAGATGCTGGTAAAAACAAGTTGGAGACCTTGCCGGAGGGCAACTACGAGTATCCTTTTGATATCATCCTCCCGGGATCCCTCCCAGAAAGCATTGAGGGACTGCGCGACACCTGGATCACCTATCGATTCAAAGCAGAGATTGGTCGGAAATATGCCAGAGACATAATCGTGAGGAAACCATTGAGGATTATTCGAACGCTTGATCCAAGCGCTCTGGAACTCTCGCATGCAATGGTGTGTATAATATGTACTACATGCTCCCTTTTCAGTGTGGAGTGTCCCTTAAAACTTACTTTTTTACCTGATAGTCTGTGGAAAATATATGGCCCAATAAAATAGAATATTCAATATCAACCCCTTCCAAAGCTTTTATATTTGGAACGTCCGTGCAAGTGGATTTCCGTCTGGTACCTTTGCTGAAAGGCCTTACTCTTGGCACTATTTCGACACAGCTGGTAGAGAACCATGACTTCGTTCTAAATCCTAACGACCCCGAGGCGGTGCAATTGTCCCACAAATGGACGAAAGTAATCCTTGATGATTCTTGCACATTGGATCAACTGGAGAACTCTCAATCCCTGGATAGCGGAGCTGAAGGATTTGAATTTTCTCGAGTCTTGGACCTGCCAAAGTCTCTTAGCAAATGTCTACAGGACACCGATACTAGAGGCATCAAAGTCAAGCACAAGCTAAAATTCAGAATCCAGCTTCACAATCCGGACCGCCACATATCTGAGGTATAGTTCCCAATGTTCCCGTTTTGGTGCCCCCTATGTCACACTAATTTAATTTAAATGCGCGTATTATGAGAGATTAAAGCTAACCACGCGGTTTCACATATTCACAGCTCCGTGCTAGTCTTCCTATTTCGATTTTTATTTCTCCTAATCTCCCAATTGGTGAGAATAATAATCTTATAGATCAATCTGTGCAGTCCGCCCAGCGAGTTATACATACTATGGCCCAGCAGGCACCCCCTCTCTACGGAGAGCATCGATTTGATCAGCTTTACAGCGAAATAGATTGCACTAGTTATCGGACGCCGGGAAATAGCAGTGTTCCAGACACACCCCTCTCGTTTCTTAGTCGGAATCTGTCAATAGAGAACGTCAATATAATGGAAGCGTCGGGACATCAAGACATCTCACCCGCTGCTTTACATACGCGACTAAGCAATCTGCACCTTAACGGTTCTGCACCATTTACGCCTCCTCCATCGGAACCCGCTGAATCCGCTACTGACTGTTCCAGTCAAGAATCCCAGCTATTGAACCTGGCGGAGAATACGCCATCCATTAACATACAAAGCCCTGGTATAGTCACTCCCGCAACTTCACGACGACCATCTGAGGATGACAATCTTTCCTCTGGAATTGCCACGCCCAGCTCGCAAGTTAGTGAAGTCGAGCACCTCTCCCGCGTCCCCAGTTACGCCACTGCGGTTCGAGCACATCTTTCCACGCATTCCAGCGAGGGGCTACCCGACTACCAAGCAGCTACAGCTGGAGACGCTGGCGGCATTTCTATCTTTCCAATGCGGCCCGCACAGCCAAATCAGGGGCATGATCGCAGCTCCCACCGTTCCTCAATATTCACCGAGACGAGACATCGTCCACGGTTTCGGGTTCGCGACCGAAGTCATACCAATGATACGCATCGACGATCACCGGTACCGCAAGTTATTAATACTCCATACTAGCTGGGGTTCCACTGCCTTGTGTGATTATATACGATATGCGAGCAAACCGGAATCGTTTTGTTTACGACACTTAACAGATATTTGATTCTTATGTACTGTACCTTTAACGTTTAAAAAAATTTCTTGTACATGATTAACGTTACGACTAAATAGGGATTATGTTTAGATTAGTATAATTGAGTTGCACATATGGTGTAAGGCGGCGCTAGATGGTATGTTCACGATCTTACACATTACTTTTTGAACGGATACATTGGACAGGATTTAAGAAGACTTCCCTTCTTCTCGTTTAGTCTCATTACTTTTAAACATTTCCTATTTCCTATATCATTGCGCCTGTTTCTTCCCCCATTCTTTCCTTTGTTTCTTTTAAGTTTTCCAACACGCCTCTGTTGAGGGTGGCCCAAAGGGGAGGGAGGATTCGCCTTGAGGAATTCAGGATTGGAGTGCTCTTGAACAATAAAACGCCCCTCGCGATTGCAGCGCATCTGCAGTTGGATAACTTCTTTTGTATATAGAATTTGCCTATTGCAGCTAGGTCCATTTTACACAGAAAAAAAAAAGCTTCAGAACATAAAACACCTTTGTATTATTCGCATTTGTTTGGGCTTCATTCAAGGAATTCATTCGCCTTGATATGCTTGAAAATTCCTTCGCGAAAAGAAGATAAGACAGGATATAACAGCAGGTACTCCATACATGCTGCGGTTATTTACGTACCAGGAGTTAGTACTGTAGAAAGGGCTCGGCTGGACCAACATCCCGAGGTCGATCATGAGACAAAAAAGGCAAGCAAACAAAATAAACCCCCGAATTTCCAGCTTCGTTGCCCGCCTTTGTGTAAATATCGGTCATACATACGGAGTACAGTCCGATTTATGTATTTACAATAAAGAATCATATTCTTTCATTGTTTTATTCTTCGTCTTCTTTTGGCTCACAAAGTGGCCACTCCTACTTGTCCTGATATATTCGGCTCTCTATTTTTGGCCTCATTGCAAAACTACCCCGCCTCACGACATTCGCCCCTTGTGGCCACTCTTCCACTGGACAGAGCAAAGTTTAGAAACCTTGACTTTCTTTGAATTCAAGTACCATCCGTTGCCCCTTTGGCTATTGAAATAACTCGTCGTGATACCAATAAACCGCGCCTCCCTTATCTTAAACAATAATTTGACGCAATTGCTGCACTGTTCTCCTGCTTTTACGGTGGTTCTGAACTGTACTGACCGCTTCCTACCGAAAATCTGTTCACTTCCTCTAAATATATAAATATCACCAGAACACCGCCGTCATGGATTCCACTACGCTGCCTCAACGGTCAGCTACTGTTAATACCATCGTGACTACAAATACCTCTAAGAGTGATGATGAGCTTGTTCTCGACTCCGATATGAGTGAGGTTTGTAACCACCTTCACATGGTTTTCCATTGCTAGAAATTGGACATATGCAAGGGCTAACCGATGGGTTTTCGTTTCGACAAGACATCTGGGATACTGTATAAAAGGCTACAGGCCTGGAAACACATGTGCGGATACTTAGAGACCTATATTAGCACCACCCATAAGGTGCAGCGGAGCCAATCGAAAGAATTAGAAAAGATCTTGAAGGTAGGCCCGCTCATATGTGGTTCCCTCCTTATGTGCAGTGGAGCATGAAGAAACCCGCTTGCTAACATCTTTTTGGACCTTTTCCTTATCTTAATAGAGCTTACCCGATTCTCTAGATGAAGCGGCACATTTCAGTGATAGCAAGAGCGGGGTTACTGGTCTTTTCGCCAACTTGCGCACCAATACTACGGTGAGTTAGTCCACTCGTTAAAGCAGCGGTTGGATTTTTTGCCTCAATATCTCCGTAGCTGCTAATGGTGTAGAGCGAATAGGCAATTGCGAACTTGCATTTGGAAACTGAGAAGACCCTGAAAAGTACGGTTCTCCCTATACTCGAGAATCTCCATCAGGAGATCAAAGCCAAAGCAAAGGAACTCCAAAATGGTGCCGCCAAAGCCGCAAAGCAAGTTGAAAAGGCCCGTTCTGTCACCCAGACACATGTCGAAATGCTGGGACAATACACGGCAGCTTTTGAGTCTTCCACTGGGGGCAAGCTGGAGCCTGCGCATGATCCCTACATCTTATGGAGGGGTACCAACCATCGTTTGAACAAGCAGGTTATCGAAGAAAACAATCATCTACAAGAGATGCTCCAGGTCCAGAATTCTTTTGTAACTTTCGAATCCCATATCCTTCGAACTATGCAAAATGCAATTAGCCAGTTTTCCCAGTGCATGAACGATCAGTCAGATCGCCAACGCCAAATGTACGCCGACATGGCCGATGCGGCTCAGCAGATTCCCCCCGATTTTGAATGGGCCGATTTTTGCGCGCGCAACAAAGATTCCTTGCTTGACCCTAAAACTACTCCCCGCAGCATCTCCGACGCCACCTTCCCGAACCAAGAACACCCCGCCACCGAGGCGGTCATAAAAGGCATACTGGATCGAAAATCTCGCGCAATAATCAAAGGTTATAACTCGGGGTACTACGCTGTCACGCCGGCCGGGTATCTCCACGGTTTCAAAGATAACGACGATTATCGCCACGAGCCAACTCCTGATATCAGTCTCTATCTCCCTGATTGCACTGTCGGTCACTCCGATGGCCACAAATTCACCATCAAGGGCAAAGACGTCTCCGGCGGGAAGGTTGGCCAGGCCTTCGCCACGACGACCGAGTTCAGCTTTAAAGCCGACTCCAAAGGAGACGCTGAGAGGTGGCTCAGTGTGCTTAACGCGACTAGCACGCCCAGGTCGGGATCGGTCAGTCAGAAGACAAGCCCATCTGTGAGTAGGACTACAAGCGGTGCTCATGGGGTTCCGCCTTTAGCTCATCCAGCCACGGGGGCAACCGAGACCTCAATCACGTCGACGTCTCAACAAGAAGAGGGGACCAGAGTACAGCCGAACGACAAGGTGGTGGCCTCAACGGCTCCAGTGGTGGATTCGGTTAAATCGTGAATTTTATATGTCAACAACGGAAATCTTTTTGCGATTAATACGGGAGCCTTTTTTAATTATTTTTGAATTTTAATTTTTAATTTATTTACATTTATTTATCTCTTTTTTTTCCCTTTTTTTACTTAATTTAATTTTTGGGTTATATTGTCTGTCACTACTCTTTCTACCCTCTATTTTCTTTAATTTCGGTATTTTTGCATCGCACTACTTATGAATAACGCTATCAAGTGTTGTGGAGTGATACGCATAAACGCCTTCCTGCATTTTGAGAAATTTGCTATTTATTTCTGTTCTGGCATTATGAATGTATCTTGGTTTTCAGGCCAGTTTCCCATTTACACTCAAGTATTTCTCTCACTAACGGAATAGTTGCGCAGCATAATCGTATTTTCATGATGCTTCTATCCATTATTTAGGTTGAATTGCAGCTTATTTCACAACGGCGCATAATCATATCCTCACCTTTGGCAGCATCCAGAATCTTCTTGCCCATGTTGAGCAATTTATATTACTGCCTTAGATAACTTTTTCAGAAATAACAAACTTGAACTTAAGTAAATCCAGGCTGAATAGTAGTACTCTGCATGAATGACAGCTCAGTCCGAAAGACGCTGATTTGTGAGGTATGTCATGAAAGATGGAATGATCAAGTGGGATGATATAGTATCATAGAGTTAAATTGAATACTCTTTACGGAGTAAATCAGTATTATGTTCACTGATTGTCGAGCTGGCTGTACAAGTGGAAATGTGGAAGATTAGCCAGAGCGCCTCTAGAACCCGGAAAGGAGTAGTCTTTTTACATACTACTTACGTACCCTGGGGTACTGTTTGTATAGAAGATACAAGTTGCCTGTTTAAAGCCCTTGCTGGTAAAAGGTAGCAAACAATGAGAAATCTCTCTCTTTAAACCCCTTAGGACATAATGCATAGCGCAGGCAAAATACGGCAACTTAGTACAGCAGTTGATAGATGTTCAATAGACGGACCTCTAAGTTGATGATTACTAATAACTTAAATATCCATCCATGTCTGTCTCGACATCGCAATATACTACAGCAGCTCATATCCAGTGGAGATACACTATCTCACAGCTATTCAGGTCACGCTCTGTCTTTAGCCACTATCAAACCATATAAAACCAATATGCTCACCCTGGGATATATCCATCATGTTTGAGGTTCGTTGTTATCCGTTTCTATCTACACAAACACTAGTTTGCCCCCCTTCCCACTAACCCAAACACTCTCTCCCAGCGCCGTGCCGCAGACCGCTACCGCCTCCGTCTCCACCGCGCCAGATCGGTCGTCCTTACCCCGGAAGAAATTGTTGAAGTCCGTGCTGCACAACGCACCTTTGAGGGCGCCTACATCCGCACCTCTCTCTCGCAATTCTCCTTCGCCCTCATCATCCTCAAAATTTTCACCTCTGAATTCTACAGCATCGGTGCGTTGTTTGCTGTCTACGGTGCTGGGGTGTTGACTATTGGCCTCTTCCGGCGCCAGCAGGGCAACAGGCAGTTCTTCAACGAGGTGGATGCAGATGGGTTGCGAAGACGCAAGTTTCGAACAAGTGGGAATGTAGTGGTTGTGTTGACGGCGTTGAGCATTGCAGCGTATGCATGTTTGTTGGCATTGACGCTGACGCTGAAGATGTGATGGGCAAGATGAAAATGGAAATGGGCACGGAAGACGATGGATTTGTTTACGTTTGGGCTGGACAGCTGATCGTAGATGTAACTGTAGTAAAGAATCGAACACATGTAGGGGTTCTGTTTCAGCTTCACTACGTATTAAATAACATAACTATATCTTTTGTTTTTTGTAAACGCTAGTAATTGAAATCCCCCCCCCCCCAAACGCCTAAATAAATAGATATAAGGAATAAAAGGCATTGGTAAACGAAGACAGAGCCATGGCTGAGCCACGCACGGCCAACGAAGTTTCCATCCTATGAAAACAATACGTATTAGAAGTAAGAAGTGGAATGCCTCAGAAGAAGCTCCGTATTTGCTTTAGGACTGTAAAATATAATGGGACATAAATAGACAAAATAGCTGTGGTAATAATGTGGGCCCAAGTGGCATCAACAACCCACGAAATGAGCATAAAGAATCAAGTATTTACAAAGCGATTAGAAGTCATCCGGATACTCAAGATCCTGAAGTTTATTACTTAAAAACTTCCCCAGCGCGGCAGATTTTGATTCCAAGGCTAGTAGAACTGCAGGCGATGAGTTGAGATTCAGGCTCGCAAGACGGTCCAGGTCGCTCCTTCGGTCGATTTCCCACTGCAACTGCAGCGCCGCATCTGAGTCGTTACGCGGAGGTGTCGACGGCCGCTCTGTTACTGCTCGTTGCAGCTGCACTGTCGCTGCTGTACATGTCGGGTTAGGGGCTGATGAGGCAAGACTCGTGGAATGATGGGCGATAGGGCTGTCAAATGCTGTTGAGTAGGATTCAGGTCCGGTGGTGGCTCGCTCTGTATCACTCGCTGCGGAGCCAATAACAGCGGGTTCCCGTCCATCACCATTCGAGGATGGCGGATGCTGCTGATGTCGTGGGAGATTAATGTGACTTGGACCAATGACGGCGAGCAGGACTTTGTCTGCGATCTTGGTAACAACTGCGGCTAAGTTTTCGAATTCGAAAACTATCGATCCAACATCACCTAACGACACAGAAGGGGCTGTCACAAATGAGGATGGGTGGCTGGCAGGATTTACGCCAGTTAGATTGCCGGCTGGGACATTTACAGCATATGACAGATACGCGGCGCCATAGGTCGCGCTCAAGTTTCGTAGTTTGCGTGGAGGGAGAGCAGAGGCATGAGCGAATATGGCCCCATTTGTAGCGAATACCCTATCAATGTCAATCAATATTAAAACACACTAGGTTAAGTGATGATCCAAAGTAGTATTAACTTTTCTCTCTCTCAAAAAATATATATAAATACGATTTCAGATGGTACGAACAGTATGGAGGTAATCTCTGGAGGGCATAGGTTATCCTCTATTAGGCCAGTTAGTGCCCCTGTGTCTAGCATTTTGATGCCAGGCAACTCTGGGATCATGTTGACGGGGCTGATATCGTTGATGTCAGGGTCTGTGGCATCAGTGCTGAAGGCCGACGACGTTTGAGGCGAAGAACAGGAGCAGTCCTCGGGGAAAAAAAAACAGTTGTCTATAAAGTCTTCTTCCTCGTCGTCGTATTCTATGGGCTCGCCGTTGCACTCGAGGAGATTCTGTGCGAACTTCACGTGACTTTTTTCCCAAACAGGGACAAAGAACGGATCTTCACGGTAGCAGTAGGAGTCCGGGCGACTGGTATCAGGGCGTGCCTCAAGTTCAGTTATCGACATGTTCACAGGGGAAATCGCGGATGATACAAATATATATCATAGGACCATATTGGAAGGGGTGGAAGGGCATGTTGTACATGTAAATAGTACATGTACACTGTTGTGCCAGATGCCAGGTGTGGAGAGAGGGGTTGCGCGGGTTGGCACATATTATATAGGAGTACAAACAAAATGCCTCCCGCAAGAATATATTCAGCTAAATGGACCCCCAGAGATATGAATACGAGACGGCGTCAGAAGAAACAAGAAAAAGAAGCAAACACATATGGGGGCGTGGGAGGAAGCGGGCAAATGGCACAGCCGTAGGCCAAAGTATGGGGGTTAACAACTGTAGCGTGGCATGATGGGCAAATCGCCTGCAGGAAACATAACTTTGCGTAATGGAGCTGCATGCACGTGCTGAGTGGGAGCTGGGGATAAGGAAAAGGAAAAAAGAAGAGCCATACCTGTAGGGGAAAATGCGTGAAGGTATTACCTCTCTTTTATGATTGATTATTTCGAGAAAAATATTTTCATGGTAGTAGCACTGTCTCGAGAGGTGATTTTGGTGATCTTTGTGCCGAGCCATGGATTGAGTGAAAGGCTGAGAATCATAGTATTTATCACAACTTTCCCTCTGTTCTACTAGAGGAATCGCATCTGATCTGAAAGAGCCAACTTTTACATTGATTACTCCGTATGTGGCATTACAATTATTTGTAAAACATATAGCAAAAAGCCCGAGACGGCATTAAACCTAATACAACATTACTGCGTTACAGGAGCCCTGAACGCACAAGAAGACTGGAGCTGGCACCATGTCATTTGGCAGGCAGGCGTGGAAGACGAGTGCGCTATAGTGGGATTTCTGGTTAATAGAAGATTGACAGCATCTGCCTGGAGAGTAGATATTAGTTATAATAATTATGTACCAAAGTATATGGTTAACTAGTATGCTCATACGCAGCACTCCTACGAAAGATCCTGATACGCAATGTGCACACGACACTGCCGGGCGGCTATGATATCATGCCTGTGGACTTCCCCATCTTCCAACTGCAGGAGCAAGCTACAAGTATAATATAGCGAAAAAGAAAACGCGCAAAGAACAGAGATAATTGCACTGAGAGACTTCAATGTGCATCACATGCATAAACATTCCATGTCGTATCTGCATACTACTAGTCATCAATGAGCTTACTACTCCGTAGTAGCTGTATAGAAAGTTTGTGAACGATAAGAATATGCTACGGAGTACTGACAAATAACTTTTTAGCTGAAGTCAACTGCATGCAGGTGGCCCGAATTCATATTAGATACATATGCTCCGTATTAAGTCCTAGACAGATACTATAATATAATTCTCATATCACACTCTATCGAAGCGCGAATATAATTCAATAACTACTGAACAATCACTGCAGTTGCCACAACAAATTATAGAGTCTCAGAGAGTGATAAGAGTGTTAGATATGCAATTAAATCTCAAATTTAAGGGAAAATGACATATAAATATAACTTTGCTTATAAGATGAGATCTTAGATCAGAGTACTAACATAAATTAGTTATATAATTAATATGAAATAGTTATTTCAGGAGACGGAAAGAGCCTACAACACAGTGGTATTAAATAAACTAGTTATCATATAAAACACACTAGCATGGCATCAGCCACAAGCAAGACAGCAGAATAAAGATGTCAGAGACAATATATAGTAATTCTAGAAAGGCTGCACAGCACATGTCTTCAGATTATAACTGAAGCCATATCAATCATCTTGCTGAAGGGAGAGACTTTCACCTCACTGCTAAGTATTTATTTTGGTTGTGTCATTGCGCGAGTGACAGAGCAGCTTAAGGAGTCAGACATGGCCACGCAGATAGAAAAGACATACAAAATAGTCGAAATCAAGCTCAGGCACAGAAACGGCAGGCGCAGAAAGTCAGTGAAGAATGTGCTGCATTCAGTGAGCATGCCATATGAGTGAAGCGCACAGTGAGTGTGTCGGAATTCTTAGATAGGTAGATAGATAATTAATTTGAACGAATACATATATCACTATTGGCATTGGAACAAATTCGATAGATCTGATAGAGTGAAGAGTGCAAAACAAGCGACAGATGTCAATGTTGCAGCAGTGAAACAGAAAGTAGTGGCTCTACAAGAGATCAGTGCAGGAGAAGCTTCTAAGGCAATGAAATACACGGTGAGCCGGCACCCTGTCATGAGAAGAGCTGTTTGAAAAACCTTCTGACAAAAGTATACTGAAATGGCACGAGGGGCTGAGAAAGTGAGCAGCCCACTAGTAATGCAACAATGAATGAGTAAAGCTGGGTTTTCCATGTCCAGAGGGCCAGACATTTCAATATCAAGATGCACATGCGGGTATAAGCATGAAGCTCTAACTCATGCAATGATGCATTGCACTTGGTTCAGTACTGAGCGATTGAAGTTTGAGCATGAGGAAAGAATACTAGACAAGAATTGGCTTTTGAACACCAAGAAGGGGCCTCACAGATTAACAAAATGATGGACAAAGCAGGGTATTCTTGGTCCGTTTGCTCTGGCCAGGACGCTGGGCGAATTCAGAGCGTAGATGTGCCACAACATCGTTCGTCAGCGCGCGGCGCTCTCTTGAGTGGCAGTAGGCGCCGTCCGCCGTCAAACGTTTCAACCGCAGTTAGGCCTCAAGCGGTTTGGGTAACTCCACTCATCAGCACACGCAGCGTATCTTTGGGTCGCAGCGAGCGCCAGCTGAAATTCGCGGAGCCTTGACATCCCTCACTCTTCCCTGCAACCGCCGCCAAACGCGTCAATCATAAGTGAGTTACATACAACGGGTGTAACTCCGCTCATCAGTGTGCACAGGGCGCTTTTGAGCGACAGTGAACGCCAGCTGGAATTTGCGCAATCTCGCCAGCCCTCGCACTTCCTCGGAACCACTGCCAAGGGCGTCAATCGCAAGTGAGTTTCATGTGGTTGGCATAGCTCCGCCCATCAGTGTTTTGAAGTGTGCCTGCCAAAAATATTCCACTCTTTTATGACCTTTTTTTTTTTTGATATTCACATTTTTCTGCTCTTGGTGATTCTCTTTTCTCTTTTAAATGCGCTTGCACTATTTCTCTCTAATAGCAGCTGTCGCTGCCCTGCCAGGAACTCAAAAGATGTTACAATTTGGTTGAATAGACTTTGAAGAGCACGGGTTTTTAGTCTAGCAATGAGCCAAGCTCATTGCATAGTTTTATTTGTATTGTTAATAGTACTCCCGTAGATTCCCACCTATCCCTGCGAATAGAAGTGTAGGAAATCAATAAATAAATTTACATGTACAGTACTCTGTACTAAGTATATAAATGCGGCGCAGAGGACAAGGACAAGGTCATGTGACGCGGCATGTCGGCTGCCGAAGAAGATTCCGAAGGCAGACTGGTGAGGGTAGATTCGGAAGTTCAGCGACACTCAACTCAACATCAAATGTTTTCAAGCTGCTAAGATCACTACACCCCCTCGAAACGTGCAACATCATCACTTATAGCCACCACCATCCCCATAGAGCTGTAGCCGTTGTTTTTACCAGCTCATATTGATAAGGATCGATTTATCAACAAATCAGGCCCTCTGAGCGGTCGGTTTTCATTTACATCATTTCTACAATGGCCGCGAACGCTCTCCGGATATTGGTGCCTGTGAAGAGGGTCATTGACTTTGCTGTACGTTCAGTCCGTGCCTGTCTTGCTCCCTTGTCACAATACCACAATTGGGAGGAATCTTTCTCTACTTCATGTTTTCTAGTGGGCTCTTTATTTTATCGAGCTGCAGCCTCCCCCAGTGTTCCTCTAGACGCACGAATACACATTCTCTGTTCATTGCTCGCCATGCCACTAACTCGCTCCAATATTTAACACATATAGATAAAACCTCGCATCAACAAAGCCCAAACAGGCGTCGAAACAGCCGGTGTCAAGCACTCTCTCAACCCATTCGATGAGCTCTCCATAGAAGAAGCTGTCCGCCTGCGCGAACGCAAAGGCCCCATGTCAGTCTCCGATATCCTAGCTATCTCCGCTGGTGGACCTAAAAGCGCCGACACCCTCCGCACTGCTATGGCTATGGGAGCTGATCGATCGATCCTCGTCGATGTGCCCGAGAAACCAGACCAGGCGGGCTTAGAACCATTAACTGTGGCTAAACTGTTGAAGAACGTGGTCCAGAAGGAAAATATCAACATGGTGCTGCTGGGCAAACAGGCCATTGATGGTGACCAGGGACAGACGGGCCAGATGCTGGCTGGCCTCCTGGGTTGGTCGCAAGCGACGCAAGCGAGTAAGGTTGTTGTAAAAGATGATGCGGGTAACGTAGAAGTCACAAGGGAGGTGGACGGCGGTGTGGAGACGCTCAAAGCCAAGTTACCCATGGTTATTACGACAGATCTGCGGTTGAACGAGCCTCGCTATGCTAGCTTGCCAAACATTATGAAAGCAAAGAGGAAGCCGTTGGAAAAGAAGACATTGGCAGACTTTGAGATTGAGGATACAAAGAGGTTGAAAACGTTGAAAGTTACAGGTATGTAGCGCGTATCTTCTTTCTCTCTTCAATTTATTGTCGTCATTATGTGCATTGGTTTTTGGTGGATAAAAGCTAACTTCCGTTTTCAATAGAACCCCCTGCTCGACAAGGGGGTGGAAAGGTAGAGGATGTCGATGGAATGATCTCAAAGCTGAAAGAGCTGGGTGCCTTATAAAAACACAGAAAAGAAAAAAAAAATCCTCTTTCCATTATTGTTGCAGGCCGCAGTAACTACTCTCGCTATTAGTGTCTACGAAAACCTCGACTTTTATTTGGTGTACCCTGTTTTATTTTTACCTTTTTCCCTTGTGGTCTCCTGTGATATATAAACAAACTGTTCGAAAAAATATCCCGAGATACGATACAATGTACATATACATATTTAAATACCTATTACCTTAGACGCCGTCACACCCAATCATCAAAAACTTATTCTATGGGTGTGCATCTATTTGGTTTCTGCGGACTCCTTGCTCTCGTTTCGCTACCAAAGTCTACTGTGTGTTATCCCCGGCGCCAATGCGAATGACAAACCTCATCGCTATAAGCCAGGAAGTGAGTGATAATAGTCTAAGCTAATGAATTCTAGCTGTTGCTGTTCGTGAGATCCGTCGCTACCAAAAAATCAACGCAATTAGTACTTCTTCCCAGGCTTCCTCCTCAACATGTTGTTCATGATTTCAATGGAGATCATCGCTTTGAAAAATTACTTCTATCATTAGGCAGCAGAATCATATAGCCAATAATTTTGAAAGGGAGTGTATATTCTGACCACTAATAGTCAACTAATCATTACACTAATCTGGAGACTAGTGGTTAATCTATGGGCTGTTCATGCTCAACGCGCCACTATTCTGGAGAGGGATATGCGGCTTGTTATTAGAGGATTGCGTCAGATGACTGATGGATTTGGTCTCTAAATAGCTGGAGGACCCCCCCTATCCCTAGGGGGTCAAGGTTGATATCGCTTCTTGTTCTTCTACCCACTTGACCAACTACTCCATTTCATTTTGGAAACAAAATTCATAAATACAAGTTTCTACGCCTGAATAGCTATTTTTTTTTCTCTTTGCTTTATTTTTTAAATACGGATGGCTTACTCATCATTAAATCCCCGAACAGAGTGCAAGACATGCCTTCATAGATCGATGTTTCCAAGTAAACCTAGCAGCTAATGCAACACGTCCCCAAGACCACTCTACCAATGGCTTCGACCTTTCAATGATTCGTTCTGGATGATCTCAATCCAGTATCCGTCTGGGTCAAGCACGAAAGCAACATTTTTCATGCGTCCATCCGTCAGGCGCTTTTTCCAGGTCACTTTTTGCCCCTCTAAACGAGCACAAGCGGCATCCAGATCGTCAACTGACACGCCTGTCGTGGGGGTAACGATATTAGCTTATTGGCTAGAAAAATAGAGGATTTGTGTTCCGATGGAGAGGGAAACTAATAAAGTTCCTTTAGTCAACTTACAGATATGTCCGAAACCCTGTGGCTCCGAGTTGCCGTCATGATACACCCTCCCTTCCTGCTGCTCTGTTCCGTAATTCCAGGCCAATTCCACCATACCTTCCCACTCCGCAGTGGGATTGGCAGTCCCCTCTTTGAACCATGGGTTGGATGCAGGGTAGGCTAGAAAGAACTGTTTTCCAGCCCCAGACTCAAGCTCGACGGTGCGAACTAGAGCCATCCCTAATACTTCCTGGTAGAATTTCAAACTTGCTTCAGGGTCCTTGACCCTGAGCATAGTGTGGTTCACCCGATAGGTTGATGGGTCTGATTGTGCAACGGCTGCATCTGTTTCATGTTTCCGGATTAGTAATACCCAGTACCCGTCTGGATCCTTCACGATGGCCTGATTCTGCATGCTCCCTTCAGTAAGCTTCTTCTGGAACTCGTATCCGGCATCCTCGAGCCGCTTGCAAGCGAGTTCGATATTATCAACCGAGATCGCAATATGACCGAATCCGCGGTGGGGTTCTGTATTGCCGTTCGAGACAACGTAAGAAGGATCTTCTTCTGTACCGTAGTTGTGTGTAAGCTCGATGACACCATTCCTGTCAGACCAGTGACGGGAGCCTGAAAGAGATTGCGGGCCGTTGTATGCAAGGAAGTAGAGGGAAAATTTGTTTTCGGGGAAATTGATTGTGTTGATCTGAGAGAGGCCAATGAATTTGTAGAATTCAACTACGCACGAAGAACAATTCGTATTAGATCAGATACCGTAAGGGAGATAAAACATGGGAGTTAGTAGGGTTTCGCAACCTGATTTCTTTGGGTCCTTCACCCGAATCATAGTATCTGATGGGTTAATTAAATGATCAGTGGCTGGGCGATTGGGACGCAGCAGAAGGAGCAGCACCGCCGCTATGATGGAGGCATAGCATACGATTCAACTTGTACTTGGAGGTGTCTGTCGCCATGATTGCCGCACCAATGGTACACGGGAATGGAATAACGTTGCCCTGTGAATGTTAGTACCAAATGAAATGACATCATCGGAGGGGTGATTACTAGTACTAACCTAGCCGCACTTTGTTGAAGAAGAGCAGAGCCAGTAAATAGTTCTACGGGAGAGGGCAGTAGAAGGGAAGCATATAACTACTACCGAATTAAACAACTTTATGAAGAGATTGAACGGGAGGGTTATCCAGTTGGGTTGGGCTGCAAGATCAGTTTAAAGTTTGGGTCAGCGTGAAAAATGGAAGCGGGGGAATACTCCATATATAGTTAACTGAATATGGCGATCATTAATTTACATAACTACTCTGTACCCGTCTTCGGAAATCATAGGTACAGTACATTACATAGTACGGGAGTGCAAAGGGATAATACTCCGTAGTTAATTAATTAAAATATGATTAGTGCGGAATTGTGGGCCTGATCAATTATTATTCTTCACCATCGAAGAATAAAAGATCTGTAAAACATCTTTACTCCGACTCGGCTTGTCGAGTCGTCCAGGCTATCGACCGAAAAAAAAAAAAAAAAAAAGCAAAATGAAAAACGCCGGTTTTAGCTCCCCCCAAGCCGCGGTTGTTTGCCGAAACAGCAAAACAGTTCCCCGCAGCACTACCGCATACCCCGTACAACAATAACAATTATATTTCATAATTCTATTCTTTAAACTACTACTACTCTTATATCCACTGCTTTCCAATTTCATTTCGTTTAAACCTATTTACCCTTACTACCCTAACCCTCGTCAATTGAAACCCCGATGTTATATACGGAGTAGTAGGCCCCTCCTCTTCATTCTGGGCTACCACTCCACCTCCCTTGGTTATATTCATTCCCAACCTCACTCGCCGTACACGATCCGATCATGAGTTTCCTGTCCATAAGAATAGCTCCCTCGGCCGCTTCGAGGGCTCTCAATCTCCTCCGGACTGTCCAGTTTACACACCCTCCAAACTGTCCCTGCCATTCCAACCCTGCACATCACCACCACAATCGCCATGGCTCACCACTCGCCAAGCATGCGCGTAATCTCGCAACCCCCATCGACCCTTCTCACCAGAAAGAATATGCCTTTGAAATGGCGGCCTCGAGCATCAGGTTCGGCCCAGGTTCCACCAAGGAGGTTGGCATGGATTTCAAAAACTTGGGTGCGAAACGTGTCTGTATCGTGACGGATTCAAATGTTGCCAAACTTGATGCCATGAAGCAAGCAATTGAAGCCCTGACGAAGGAAGGCGTGGAATTTATTATATATGATAAAGTCCGCGTTGAGCCAAAGGATTATTCGTGAGTTTTTACGCCCGGTTTCATTCCATCGTATGCTTTATCCATGTTCGTTCGGCACATAT
Source organism: Emergomyces pasteurianus Ep9510 (assembly GCA_001883825.1). Taxonomy (NCBI): domain Eukaryota; kingdom Fungi; phylum Ascomycota; class Eurotiomycetes; order Onygenales; family Ajellomycetaceae; genus Emergomyces; species Emergomyces pasteurianus. The sequence goes on from LGRN01000262.1 coordinate 23,388, forward strand.
CGAAGCGTGTTCAACCGCTGACCGATTTGATTGGAATAGAATTAAAGATGCCATTGCCTTTGCTAAACCATATAACGCCGATGCTTTTCTTGCTGTGGGTACGTTTTTGTGTCAAAAAGAAAAAAACCTCAGTTAACTACTGGTGGTGCTTATACTAATTCGACATTTCCCGATTTTATAGGTGGGGGCTCCGTCATCGACACGGCCAAGCTCATGAATCTGTATTGCGTTTACCCCGAAGCCGACTTCCTGGACTTCGTGAACGCACCCCTTGGAAAGGGCCTGCCAATTGCCAGAACTCTCAAGCCTTTAATCGCCGTACCAACCACTGCTGGCACAGGGGCCGAAACCACAGGCACGGCCATTTTCGATCTTGTTTCCAAGAAAGCGAAAACAGGCGTTGCACACAGAAACTTGAAGCCCACGCTGGGAATATGTGACCCTCTCAACACACGAACAATGCCCTCACAGGTTCATGCCTCCTCTGGTCTGGATGTCCTCTGCCATTCCCTGGAATCGTGGACCGCGATTCCCTACAACGAAAGAACACCAAGACCCACCAACCCAATTAACCGCCCAGCGTACCAAGGTGCGAACCCAATCTCAGACATCTTCTCCCTGCAGGCCCTCCGCAGTACGGTCAAATATCTCCCTCGTGCGGTTAAGGACCCAGATGACACGGAGGCCCAAAGCCAAATGCTTCTCGCTGCAACCTTGGCCGGTGTGGGCTTCGGGAATGCTGGTGTTCATCTTTGCCACGGAATGAGCTATCCCATCTCCGGCCAAAATCCGGGCTATAAGCACCCAGGATATGCCGTGGACCACGATATCATCCCTCATGGTGTGTCTGTTGCAGTGACTGCGCCGGCTGTTTTCAAGTTCACAGCGGCCAGCAACCCGGACCGTCATTTGGCTGCAGCTGAAGCTTTCGGCGTTGACATTTCCAATGTGAAAATAGAGAGTGCCGGTGAAGTGCTTAGTGAAGCAGTGGCCAAGTTTTTGATCGGGCTGGGAGATCAACCACGCGGGTTAAAGGAGCTTGGGTTCAGCTCAAGCAATCTGGACGATCTAATCGAAGGGACCATCCCCCAACAGCGCGTATTGAACCTGGCTCCCACCCTGAGTAAAGAGCTTGGGGCTGAGAAGGAAGAGCTCAGGAAGCTCTTCGAGGAGTCGATGGAGTATTAGGGGAATATTTCTTTTGCTATCCATTTTAAACTATGATTATTGTCCGGCATTCTCCTCCCATATCTTCCTGATATATTCATCGGGCCGGTCTTATCATGCACTAGTATGTATGTATTATAAATTTGATTTTGTTAGTAAAGCAACAGAACTAGGTTCGGGAGCGTGTCCAAGTACGCATATACCCTCTATCTAGCTAATGTGGAAATATTATACCCGCGAGGTAGGTATATGTCGCTGCTATGCAAGCAGTTTCACTTCGTTGTCAGTAGTAATAAACCTAATAAACCATTGACTGAAGATCGAATGTTAAACAGATTCAGCAAAATGCCATGGGAATGTTGTCATTCATTTTTTCTGCGGATGTTTCATATGGTTGGGTTCTACCACCAAACTCTTTCATAACCTGTCTATCCTCTGGCCAACTCTACCTTACATTTGTCAACCTTGAAAATGTCAGCTGTGATCTTACAAACGGTTGTGCTAGATCTTGGCTCTCGTCCTGCAGCTAAGGGCTAGACAAATCACCTTTAGCTAATGGAAAACCCCTGGGTAAACTACCTTATCTCTCAAGTTCCGCGAACAGACGGCAGGACGGGCCAACTAGCTCTCTAACCATGCCCAATGATAACACTCACAATGGCTGGCATTAAATTTGGAATTGGCTGCTAAATGCCTGCAGCGTGGCGCTGAATTGTCCTCGCGTCCGATGTCGTCAGTTTAGCAAGTTTCCCTAATGACGGTGGCCTTTGTACGGATTGGTTGGACTGAGGGCCTTGAGGACCAGAATGAGGACCAAGTAATATGAGAGGAAGGAGGGGCAAACAGTTCGACGTGCAGCAAGATAGATATATGGAAGAAATAAACCAAAAAATTCTGAAAAAAGTAATGAAATAAAAGTCAAGCTAATAGTGCTTCTTTTCCCGTTTCTTCTACTCTCCTCTTATAAACACAGCTACTAGGCACCATACACTGAACACACTGAACAAATAACCAGTACTAATCTGACACTTCTGTGCGATTGTTCCGTCTGCCCTGAAATCTCCCTGGCCTATCTCCCTGTTCGCCGACTGCCTAGATACCACCAACGTTTATATCTGTGTAACAAGCGTACGAACAACACTCCTATTTTTTTTTTTTTTTCAGCCATATCTCCAGCTGCTGCTCACTGCTACCAATCAATCCCACTGAAATTTTATCTAGGCTAGCGTTCATTTCATCTATCCATCCGTTTTCCCACCATGCCTCTGCTCTCAGATGATGCGGCGCGACCCAAAGTGTTGGTCCCAGAGAAAATATCTCATGATGGTCTGTCCCTGCTCAAGGCTACATTGGATGTTCATGAGAGGAGAGGCCTTAACCTGGACGAATTGTTGAAAATCATCCCCGACTATCAAGCATTGCTCGTCCGTTCGGAGACCAAGGTCACTGCGGAGGTGTTGAGAGCAGGGAAATCTTTAAAAGTTGTTGCGAGGGCGGGTGTGGGTGTTGATAACGTGGGTGAGGAAGAACCCCAAACCGTTTTTGTTTTTGCTACCACTTTATTTATGTTATGTTCTATGTTTACTCTCCCTCTGTTTACTCTTTTTTCCTGTTTATCCGTTGACTACCCTCTACGTGCCAAAATGTTTTCCAGTGTTCCAATTGCAAATAGCCATGTCTATTGTATGGCCTCGAAGCACACGCTGACATGTTCGTGGTTTCGGGTAGACGTCGCTGCTGCAACTAAGCTCGGTATCGTAGTAATAAATTCCCCCTCTGGAAATGTCGGGGCCGCCGCCGAGCACACGATAGCATTGATGATGTCGATAGCCAGAAATATCCCTGACGGTTGCTCAAGCCTTAAAAACGGAAAATGGGAAAGAAGTCGATTGGTAGGTGTTGAAGTTAAAGGGAAAACCCTGGGAATTATCGGCCTGGGTAAAGGTGCGTACTGCTTTCTTCTATCCTCCAATCATAAACATGGAGCTTGAGAGAACAGTTCCTCATAAAGCGTTCTTGTATAGTTGGCTTAATAGTTGCGCGGCTCGCCAAGGGCTTGGGGATGAAAGTGAACGCTGTGGATCCATATGCTTCGGTTTCAGTTGCAGAATCAGCCTCTGTAAACCTTCTGCCTTCACTTGAAGCCCTTTTGCCGACGGTAGACTTCCTCACAATCCATACCCCACTGATCGCATCGACAAGGGGAATGATATCTTCCGCAGAGCTTTCGAAAATGAAACGAGGTGCTCGCGTACTAAACGTCGCTCGTGGCGGGACATTCGACGAAGTTGCTCTTCTCGAAGCCCTGGAATCAGGCCAACTAGCTGGAGCTGCAATTGACGTTTTTACGTCCGAGCCTCCCGTAGCTGATTCCAGCGCTGCAAAGCTCATCGCTCACCCCCGTGTTGTAGCGACTCCACACCTTGGTGCCTCCACATTTGAAGCACAAGAGAATGTTTCCATTGATGTCTGCGAACAGGTTCTCCAGATATTAGGTGGCGCCCTCCCTCGAAGCGCCGTGAATGCCCCCTTGATTATGCCGGAGGAGTACAAAAAGCTCCAACCATTCGTACACCTTGTAGAGAAAATGGGAAGCTTGTACACGCAACATTTCACATCGTCCGCCAGCTCCGCAGCAAACAGCAGCACATTTGACATGATCTATGAGGGCGAGATCTCGGGAATTAACAACACAAAACCCCTATTTGCGGCGTTGATTAAGGGGCTCATTTCTCCGATCAGTAGCACGGCGGGAGTGAATGTAAATATAGTCAATGCAGAGCTGATCGCGAAGGAACGCGGCATTGTTGTCAATGAACAATTCTCCCGCGACCCAACTTCACATTCTTATTCCTCTCTGATCACGCTGGCTGTTCGCCCGCCCTCTCGCGCATCCTCCCGTCCTCCACCTGGATCCACAAGTTCCGTTCCTGCCGCAAAAGCGATCCCCGACCAACAGCAAATAATATCTGGGACTTGCTCAGAGTCTCAGCCGTTAATATTTCGCCTTGGGAGATTTGCTACCTCTTTTGTCCCTGAAGGTACCCTACTCATTTGCCATAACTACGACTCCCCTGGAAAAATTGGAGTTGTCGGTAGCATCCTGGGAAAGGAAGGCGTTAACATCAACTTTATGGGTGTGGCACCTGTCTCGAAAGGCCTTCTGGATGGTGACAGAGTCGCTGCCAGCAATATTGAGGCCCACCATAACACAAAAGAGAATTATGAGCCTAACAAAGAAGCATTGATGATTCTTGGGGTTGACAAGGCCGTGAAGGAGGATGTCGTCAAAGCTCTTGTGGGGGAAGGGGGTGTATTAAGTGCAAGTGTCCTTTCACTTTGAGGAAGCATGCGCAGTCCGCCTTGGGTTTGATTTTATTGCCGATTTTTAATCCTTCAAAGTGTGATAACCAGCTTCCAGATTTGATTCAACCACAAGTTCTCTAGTCATTTAACCTATTTATTATTCTGCCCAGAGTTTTTACCATTTTCTCATTTTTCGACTCGTTTGATTCACTGAGTGAAAGAAATCAGTTCACCACCTGTTCTGTGGAAAATATGAAACGCAGACTATAAGGAAGGTTACTACTCCATGAGGCGTACACATTACTTAGCCCTACTCTGGCTCCGTACTATATGGTAGCAACCATGAAATCCCGAAACATTCAGCTAGCACACGGAAATAGGAGTACGAAGCATCATATAATAAATATCTGAATCTTGCTTGCGTGCTCTCAGTTTGGAGCAAACGATAAAAAAAGCGCAGGCATTGCTCCTTCGATCATGCTAGTCCTGTTTGGGACTAGGCGTTTATCCTTGTTCAGCCGCTCTTGCGCTCACCGTTCGCATTTCACTGTGTACGTACCTAATATCTCACCCACTCCGTACTCGTAACCCAGGCCTATCATGCGAGACCTCCTTAACTTATCCAGCCTCATGAGTTAACTGACCGGGCCCTCTAAAAGGGGGGTCCGAGTGAGATTTAGTTAGCGAAGTTAATGATGAGTAAGCATCAGTATGAAGCGCCATCGATTAGAGGGCCCGGTTAAGTAAATTTATTTTACGGAGTAGTTTATTGGACATTCGCCCAATTGATGGACTTATATTTGTTGACAGGGGAAGAACACTTGAAAATTCTATACTACTCCGTACAGTAACTCCGTACTTACTATGTAGTACTGTGCGTCAGAAAAATGAATGTTAGCAGGACGTTTCTCCGTTCATGCGCTAACTGGTTAGTACTACTAGTAAAGTTATCCCTCTTACCCCGCACCTCCCACCAAAATTGGTGAGAGCTTCTTTTTAAAGCTTGCCGAATTCGAGACGGTCTATCAAACTGCTGAACAGGTTCTGCAGACTAGGACCACGGTCTCGTTGCATTTGTAACTCGATGCTTCAGGAAGACAGACGTTTACAACTTCAGGGTATGCCCAATGGCTTTTGCTTTAAGGTAAATTGGAGGACTTCAAGCTGGAAGAGGGGTGTTTCGCTCAGAATCCCTTCATTCTTGCAGTATCCACTACTCTGTACCTCTCGTTTATGTATATCGCAGGCTCGCCTTCTGCTCTATCAAAGAGTGGACAACGCTAAATCAGCTTCAACTACGGAGTACTCCGTACCGTCGCCTTCATTGGACGCTCGGGTGCCACCCCGGTTGTCCCCCAATCTTAGAAATTATTAACATTGTCTCTAAGGATGTTCGATCCAACTACTACTGAAATGCGAGTCCAGCTGAACTTCTCACCACCCCGGCCGTTCGTATATACGCAGCACTTACTCCGAACTTAGTATTATTACATTCTGTCTTTACTGTCTGCCTATTTTTCTCGACCTCGGCCTCCCAGCGGGTAAAATGCTGATGTTGAAAACCTGCAGAACTTCATGATCAGCTTGCAAGCAATATCCTGTATGTGTCGTTTCAACTTCAGCACACAGGTCGTAATTGTTCTAGTACCTTTTGCGAGCCAAGGAAGCGCAGTGCAGGTTCAAGAAATCTAAGCAATAATGGAGTTAGTAGTACTCCGTACTGTACCATGTATCGTATTGGAGGAGATGTGGATAATCAGCGCAAAGCTAACTGTCTACTCCATACTCCCTACTCCTACATGCGCAAAAGTTGCTGATGCATAGAATGGTGCCGATATCCTCCTGGGATGCAAATAGCCGAAGAGTCGGAGTTAAACTGATTAAAACTCTCCAGAATGCCAGCACTCCGGGATGGCTGGACGCCGGTAAATCCTGTGGCATGACAGCCGTAATTAATAAGGTCGTAGATTTATTTTTAAATGCCTGTAATGTTACATGCAGTTTAACACACTGAACAATCTCATATTGTTCTTCAAGGCTAATGAAATTTAGATATCATTCAAGCGTCTCGCAATGATACACCATATTATCTCTAGCGTTATGTTGGAAACAAGCTATATGATCATCCGGAGCAAATTCACGCAGATTCAACAATGACCGTCATGATAAAGAGGCAGCTTGTGGTCATTAAAGGACTGCCTTCTCCATAGTTTATTCGAATCAAAATCAATCTAATTTTTTTCCTTCTCTCCTCCTTTTTTTACCAAAGCCACTATGTCGCTGGCCAAACCGCACATCGCATTGATTTCTGGAGCATGGCACTCACCAGTTCACTATCAGGAGATGAATAATTTACTAGAAAAAGCTGGGTATCCGGTAAGCTCTATCCGTCTTCCAAGTGTCGGATCGAGCGAACCAGAGAAGGAGTCCGTAAATGGAGATGCAATTGCTATCCGCGAAAAATTATTGCTTCCATTGTTGGATGAGGGTAAAGATGTGGTTATGTTGATGCACTCATACGGCGGCTGCCCTGGTTCTGCAGCAGCCAAAGGATTGAGCAAGGCAGAGCGAAAGACTAGTGGCGGCGTTATTGGACTCATCTATATTGCTGCATTTCTTGCCCGCGAAGGTGACTCGCTTCTTAGCGCTCTTGGTGGAAAGTTTGATCCTTGGGTTATTATTAATGTGAGCAATATTCATAGACGCCCTGTCAAATACCTAAGCTAACAAATGAATCCAGGAGGAGACTGGGCAGCTGGATGTTAGGGATCCGACCGAAGTTTTCTATCATGATGTGTCAAGCGACAAAGCATCCACGGCTGTCAAAGATCTCAAAATCCACTCACGAGCTGCACTTTCATCCCCTTCCCCACCGAGTGCATGGGGCACCAGCGAATACAATTGCCGCCGTGGCTACATTCGTACTCTCGATGATCACACTATTCTCCCCATTGCTCAGGAAATGATGTTGAAGCACAGTGGTGTTGATTGGAATATCAGGGAAATGAATACCAGCCACAGCCCTTTTCTTTCCAAACCGCAGGAAACAGCAGACATCATTGTGGAAATGATCTCAGGGTTAGGAACGGAGTAGAGGTTGTAATGAATGAGCCTACTCTATTCCAGACGTGTACCAAGGGGCGGAAGTCGCTGTTAAACTGAATCATAGATAGTGTCAATAACTACGGAGTACGGAGTACTGCGTAATTAGACGTGATTGAGAGAGCTTGTGGCCACACAATAGGCGCATTCTGCGACTCCTTTGATCCAAGTACCTTGTAGACATTAATAACCAACATGATATCATTAAATCGTACTATCTGAAGAAGGGTATCGAAGAGACGACTTGATTTCCGTATTGTTAAAGCTTAGTAGTAGCTAGAATAGATCCCGCTATCTTGTCTAATTTCCAAATGCGAGTGCAGGTACAGTGGTTAAGCCTGTGGGACCTTCTAAAAAGACTGGTTAACCTCCTACTCCGAGGCTTTAAAAATAGTTGGTTTGTGTGGTGCCACAAACCCTGGGCCCCAGCATCCAGATGGCAGGAATCGCACTATCACTAGTACTCATAACAACTTTAACCATAATGTTCACCCAGGCAATCACCCGTGAGGTGCATTCCGCCCACTAGCGATTAGGCATTCTGTAGTTGGGTGCTCACTGCCACCCAAATGCACGCTGCCCGCACTGGTGGGTGAGGTAGCGCCAGCTTAGAGAATGCTTAATCGCAAGCGGGCGAAAGCACCTCACGGGTGATTGCCTGCGTGAACATGGGTTGCAGCTGGCGCCTGCTGCCACCTTTGAACGCTCTACGTGCCCCAGCAGGTGGTGCGATACCAGCTGCGTGGTGTTTGGCTATATATTACGTAGGGCAAGAGCGCTCTGCGGGCGATGAATGCGGAGAGAGGAGGTGCCAAGAGCGTGCGTCTTTTCACTACGCGCTGCCACCTCCAAGCGCGCTACGCACTTTGACTGGTTGGTGTAAGTAGCGCCAGCTGTGTGATGCCGAATGGCAAATGAGGCAGGATTCTCGCAATCAATTAAATTGTACGCAGTATAAAGCCTAAATATATTTCATCATCAATTACGGTGTAAATCAAGAGGCCGTCTCTCCCCTGAATAATCAACCTTCATTAAATACATTTAAATACTAGTAGAAAGAGAGCAATTTGTTTTTAGATTAAAAAAATACGTCATCTTAGGCACCTGCCACTTTAGTGCGCTGTAATGGGAACCGCGCGCGACAAGACGCTCATGGCCTGGGTTAGTCAGCTAATCACCAACCAAAAACCACCTGTTCGATAAGGTCCCTACCACTCACTTTCAATATTTAATCAATAACTCAGCCCCTTTGCAACTGCAATAAGAATGGGTCCCCTCGTCACTGTAGCCACTTGGTAGGTCCTCTGTTTCTTATTTGCCAACATTGGATATTCTAACCAACAAGTAGTTCCCTCAACCAGTGGGTGCTGGATTTTGAAGGAAACACGAACCGGATCATAGAGAGTATCCGCATCGCCAAAGCTGCGGGGGCGAAGTATGTAATCTACTGTCTTCTGAGACATCCTGCTGAAACTACTCTAGACTTCGCGTAGGGCCTGAACTTGAAATAACCGGCTACTCATGTCAAGACCACTTCTTAGAAGGAGATCTCTATTTGCATGTTTGGCAATGCCTTGCATTAATAATTGATCATCCCGATTGTCAAGATATTCTTATTGATATCGGTGCTCCTGTATGTTTTACTATGTCATACAATCCTATATACCTGTTTTATGATCTGACTCATTCAAGGTGCGACATCGCAACGTATGTATCATCCACAGGATATGCATAATATCACACACTCACAACTTCCAGATTCGCTACAATGCGCGAATCCATATTTTGAATCGGAAGATACTTTTGATCAAGCCTAAGATGTGGCTTGCAGGGGGTATGAGGCTGCTCCTACAAGCTTTCAATACTATCATCATACTAAAAACTTCCAGATGCCAATTACTACGAATATAGATGGTTTACTCCGTGGGCCAAACCAAGATACGTTGAGGAATATTATCTTGAGAGAATTGTGGGTGATATTACTGATCAAGTCACTGTACCCATTGGAGATGCAGTCATCAGTACGTATGACTCGGCTATTGGAATTGAGACCTGCGAAGAGCTTTTTACGCCAAGTAACCCAGGTATCCATATGGGACTTAATGGCGTAGAAATATTCACAAATTCAAGTGGAAGTGTAAGTCTCAATTCCAGTCTTTTATCTTCTCCTTACTAACGCCGTTTCTAGCACCACGAACTCAGAAAACTTAAGCAGAGGATTGAACTTATTCGCCACTGTACAAGAGGTGGCGGAATCTATTTATATGCAAATCAAAGGGGAGAGGATGGAAATGGACGTCTGTATTTTGATGGCTCAGCAGGCATATTCGTCAACGGGCGTGTGGTTGGAATGAGTTCTCAGTTCTCATTGAAAGATGTGGACGTCGTCACAGCGGTTATTGATCTGTTAGTAACCATCAAAAATTGCCATCTAAGGTTTTGTGCTTCTATTAGCTAATATATGCTGTAGTGAAGAAGTCCGCAGTTTTCGTACTTCAGTTAGTCGAAGCTCTCAAGGCAGTCAAGCGCCTGCATACCAGCGAATTGCTGCACCAATCTCTCTGTCAAGAAAGTCCGACTCTCTTAACCCAAAAATCAAACCCTCTCCTGATATCGAGTTGGAATACCATTCCCCTGAAGAAGAAATTGCCTTGGGTCCAGCTTGCTGGCTCTGGGACTATCTAAGGCGCAGCAGACAGTCCGGGTTCTTGTAAGATATCATTATTCTCACTATTATCTTTCTTTCACTAACAGCTAATTCAGCCTTCCGCTCTCTGGAGGGCTGGACAGTGCATCAGTCGCGGTAATTTCATTTTCAATGTGCCGGCTTGTTGTTTCCGCTTGCCATGATGGAAACAAAGATGTTATTGCAGATATGCGTAGAATTGTTGGAGAACCACCTGATTCAGAATGGTTACCAGATACACCTCAAGAGCTCTGTGGTAAAATTCTTCACACTTGCTACATGGGCACCACCAATTCGAGTAAAGAAACAAGAAACAGAGCCAAGGAATTAGCCAAGTCTATTGGGAGCTATCATATTGATCTCAATATGGACACTGTTGTTTCAGCGATATCTAATCTATTCAGTTTTGTAACTAACTTTACCCCTCGTTTTTCTGTCCACGGCGGCACTCCCACTGAAAATCTCGCACTTCAAAGTAAGGCTTCAAGCTCAGAAGTTTGGCTTGATTTTCTCTAATCATTCTTGCAGATATTCAAGCGCGTTCCCGCCTTGTTGTTGGCTATATGTTCGCCCAGCTTCTTCCTCTGGTTCGTCAGAGGCCAGGAAGTGGCTCACTCCTTGTTCTTGCATCAGGTGTGCCAAACTCTGCCCCTTTTAGTGCAAGTCTCTATCTAACCATTCTAAGGCAATCTCTCGGAACAGTCAGCTGTCCCTTATATTTTTGATGCCCTTCCTTGATCATATACTAACTTTATTGTTAGATTGAGAGGATACCTTACTAGTAAGACACAACCGTCCAAAGCAGCCAGCCTTATTACAATGACTGATTATAATAGAGTATGACTGTTCAAGCGCCGATCTGAACCCAATTGGCTCAATTGATAAACGCGACTTGATCAATTTTTTAGCATGGGCGAAAGTAGACTTCGATATTCCTGTTATTGAAAGCTTTGTGCATGCAATACCCACCGCAGAAGTGTGTATCTTCTCTACCATACCCCAAAGATGATCTTTCAAGGCACTAACAAACACGTAGTTAGAGCCCATCACTGAGAACTACACTCAGTAAGTGGTATCTCCCCTTCGCCTTAACTGCAGCCGACTAAGCTGGGTACCCTTCAGATCCGATGAAGACCAAATGGGTATGACATACGCAGAGCTCTCCGTATTTGGACGTTTACGCAAAATAAGTAAATGTGGGCCTTTCAGCATGTATGAGAAGCTACTCCATATGTGGCCTGAACAGCATACTCCTCGTGAAATTTATGAGAAAGTCCGCAGATTCTTCTATTATTATGTGAGCATCAATTACTTTCCGTCCAGTGTACCAAGCTCAACAAATGCACTAGGCTAATATTCATTATTAGGCTGTGAATCGTCATAAGCAGGTTTGTAGTCCTCTCTTGCTGCAGCAAATAAGAACGCAGGTAGTTAACATGAAAGTCATCAGGTAATTCTCACACCGAGCTATCATGCTGAAAACTACAGCTGCGATGATAACCGGTAGGTCGTTCACACCTCTGATGATAAACCCCTGCATAAATCCAGCACATAAAGGAGGCGAGCCGAGCGTTAATATCCCTTGTAGACACGACCAACGTCCCATTCTTTATCCAGCCCTATTTCCATTCCAAAATAAGAAGATTGAGGAGCATGTGCAGACTTTGGAACGACAAGCTGAAGCGTCCGTTGCCGACGAAGAAACAGCTCGTAGAGAGCAGTGAGGAATCTGGAGCCCGCGACATAACTATATATATCACAGCCCAACAGGGGATGAAACCTGGACTCGAATTTTGCTCTGTTTATATGTAAATAGTCGCGGAGTATTTCCTATACGAAGCTCAAATCAACTGGCCAAAATAAATGAACGGATGGTCACGACGGTAGAAGAGATATAAGATAGCAAAATAAAGATTACATGAAATGAATACCATGTTTATTACCTTTTCATTTCGTACCTTGATATACGAAGAGGTCGTATACCATTATCATTCAATCAAATTGCTGGACGGAGCAAAAGATGGCTATCTAACTCAAGGTTGAGCCTCAATATAGAAATAAACTGAAATTGAAATACGACATCCCTTTCAGATTAAGGTTACCTAGTATTATCCACGAACTCTTTGCCACAAAGCAGTCTCTAAAATCTGTGATACGTCTGATCTACCTAGAGAATCAAGAGTACAAAGACTTTCAGATATTTTCAAGTCTTCCCAGTCCCTGATTACTTGTTCAATGACTTGTCCCATTCCAGTGGCATTCAAGACTTCCGCGATCCTATGATGGCAATCAAAAAATGTGGAGGAAGGCAGCGTTACATCCTCAGAATTTACAGCTTGTTGGATAGTCACAATTCGGTCTTCTGGTAGAAGTATTTGTAAGTCTGTGGAGAAGCCCTCGAATGTTTTAAATGTATAGACATTTGGAGTTTCCTGATCATAGTTCATTAGTAAATGCAAATTTATCTAAACTGAGTTGACACATACTGTAGCAACAAATGCACATCTGAATTTTCCAAATTCACTGTGAATAAAACTCCTGAGTGTTATGCCATTTGAAGAATCATTGATATTCTCAATAGACATTCCAACACGCCGAATCGCAGGAAAACATCGATACAACACCTCCCATGCATTACTAACATTCATCGACGAGGTCTATTTAAAATCAGCATACTGTTTAATATAAAATTGGTGGTAGATGTCATGGAAATACCGGGCGATCTCATTCCACGAAGCATAAGTGAATGGAATTATATGAGCAGCTTCCAAATCTCCATATTTCACATTCAATGGGCGGCCCACTTTTTTCCAGTGATCTCTATCCATGCACTTTGTTACTACACATCTGTAGTCATCACGCTGAGGGCATGCCATTCTGAACTTAGAGTCGCGATGATGTGACACTGGTAAGAATGCAGCCAGAAGTTCTGCATTCTCTTTTCTCTTTTCATGAGGAGAGCTGTACACTGATGTTTTTCCACTTGTGGTTTTCACTATACAATGATTAGTGTTAAAGATTGCAAACAAAGCACTTGTAAACTTACTTTGGTATAGAAGACCAGTGACTAAGTTCCAAAATACAGCATGAAGTTTATCATCATTATCACAGGCTAATACGTCCCGAGAAAATGACAATTTACCCTCATCTGGAAGCCACTCTAGAAATGCAAGAAGAGTAGATACCACTTTGTCATCATGTTTTCGATTAGCTGGAATGTATTTGTTTACTCTATCTGTGACTTGACTGGAAAGCACCTTCTAAATCTCATCACTCGATTCCGTTGATAAGTTTGAAATGCCGCTGATCCTGGATAATCGTCTGGGAATTGCCTCCCCCTTCCTTCGTTGAGCTGTCTCAAGTCGTATGGACTTCCTGGGAGAGGATCTGGGCAAATACAGTCGCTTACGTTTGTTTTGCTCAGGCATCACGGTGCTAGTGTTGAGTAGCTTTTGTCCTGTGCCCTGTTAGTTGAAAAAACGAGGAAGCTCAAGAGTCAAATTTCGACTTACTGGGTCCGAATGGGGTGAAGCTATATAATGTCTTGTTTAGCCATCACTGCATTTTCAGATAAAGTGAACTTTTCAATACTGTTTTTGAGAGAGTGTTGAGATCTCTGCTTACCTCTTCACAGAACAAGCATCATCACTAGAATGCATGCAAGCAGGGAGTTACTCGTCGTTGGTAGTTATGGTGGCGAGAATTACATAAACCAAACGAGAAATAGTTAACGTAATTCACATGCGAGCGAGCCAAGCCAGCAAAATTCCCATACAAATTTCCATATTTTAAAGACCTATATCTCAACAACACCATCAGATAAAAGTATAAAAACTTATATAGACATTATTTAGATCATAATAAATAATAATACTGAGTTTTGTATGCTCTA
>LGRN01000263.1:0-37081 GCA_001883825.1 Emergomyces pasteurianus Ep9510
AAAAAAAAAAAAAAAAAAAAAAAAAAAAAAAAAAAAAGAAAAAAGAAATCATTGGTAGGGGCACAAGGATACTTTGGCCGTTAAAGAGGAGAGAGGTTGTTATCATTTTCTTTTTATACCTTATCCAACACAACGTATTTAGAACCGCTATGAATACAACATATTCATAATCTAAGGATAAAAAATTGCGAAAAAGAGGTGCGGGTAGAAGAACGAACCACTTCTTTCCTTTTCTTTTACTGGTTTCTGGCGCTAACTTTTGCTGCTGCCTCAGCTGTCAATCTCAGCGCGGCTGGTGCGTCCTCTTTGGGTATATGTAGCTCCACAAGCTATTGTTATTTTAGAAAAGTGTCAATTCTTATCTTCGTCCTTTCTTGGAGGATGAAAGCCAAAATTTTTAAAAAAGGAGGGGGGAGTCAAGGGTCACGGGCGAAGTCAAAACACTAGAAACTCACCTGCAAAACCTTGGCGGAGGAAAAGTTATCATCTGCGAACAAGGTGGTTAATTCCTTTCTCGTTTTAATAGAGTACGTTTTGAAAGCGTTCGGCTTAGCCCCGAATGCTGGAACGAGATCGTTGAATTTCCAGGGCTGGATATCATTGTAAACCGCATCCCAGCCGTGGATGCATCGTTCGATGGTGTAACCGTCATTGCATATTACGAAGCTACGGTTGTTAGTTTTAAATTTCACTAACCGCATAGTTATGTATATATATCGGTGAGTTTTTTGGTACTGATAAATAACGTTGGTTGACTCACATGATAGGCGTTAGGTCGTGTCTGATCATGGTGCTCAATTCTTGCGCTGTTAGCTGGAAGCTTCCATCCCCGATAAACAGTATCGTTCGCTGGCCTTGGTTCTTTTGCTTCGTTGCGAGAGCAGCACCCTGGCAGGCACCAAGGGCATAGCCAATACTTCCCCACAGAACTTGGCTCAGGGCAGTGACCCCTTTTGGGAATCTTGTTTGCCAGATGCCAAAGTTGGCCGTACCTGTTTCGGTAATGACAACATCCTTCTCTCTAAGCCATTGGCCAACTGTAGGCCAGAACCAGGCATGGGATATGGCTGACGATGAGTCCTGAGGCTCTTGTTCTGATGGTTGGTTTGTGACTTTCGGACTGGGAGTTACGTTTAACTTCCCCATACGATCGACCACCTTGCGAAGGACACCCTTCATGTGAACATTTGGATACTCAGAGTAGCGAACGGCAATGTAATTGCTATGGAAGTCAATAGAGTTCATACGCCCAATGCGGTAGGTAAAACCTGTCGTATTGAAGTCGGATTTTATGGCGCCAATGTTAAGGATCAGATCAGATGATTCGACATGCTCCTTGACCGCTGCGCTTGAGCCATCGCCGGCATAGACACCGCCGTAGTTCGGAAGAGTTTCGTCAATAGCACTTTTGCCCATTGGCGTGACAAAAGTCGGCAAACCAGACTTTTTAACCAGGTCTTGAACTTCTTCAAGGACACGGTGCCGAATGGCGCAGGCGTCTACCAGGATGACTGGAGATTTGGCAGCATGAAGATATTTCAAAACGACGTCCACGACGTATTCCTCCTTTTCCTTTTCATTTTCCGGGCGTTTTAGGTCAATGGGGACTTTTAAACGCTCTCCTTCCACCTTCTTCTTCACCATGTCAGTGGGCAAAGTGATGTATACTGGTAGACTTCGAATCCAACACTGCCTTATGGCACTGTCGATAAGAGCTGGGGCATCGTGTGGGTCATTCAACTTGGCGACATAGCAAGAAATGTTGGTACTCATGTTGGAAAAGACGTTGAAATCTCCGTTGCCCAAGGTGTGATGAAGAAGCATGCCGTCACGCTGGGAAGCGGTATTGGGTTGACCCACGATATGCACAACGGGGACGAACTCGGAATAAGAGCCCGCGATGGCATTGAGAGCGGAGAGTTCTCCTACCCCGAAAGTAGTGACGAGTGCTCCCATTCCATTCACGCGTGCATAGCCATCCGCGGCATAGCCTAGAACCAGAGGACGGATATTTAGTAGATAAGACATGTTAAGGGAGCAGTTATGCCAGATAGTAAAATTTTGCGTGAGGACCTGTTTATCACACATACCAGCGTTTAGTTCATTACAATTGCCAACCCACTGCAGGCCACATTCCGGGAGATAGTCCAATGCCACTAAGTTGTAGTCACCTACAAGGGCGATGTATTAGCACAATCCAATTTCCAATTGATTAGAGATGGGGTAGCTACCTGGAAGGCCATGGATAGATCGAATTCCAACCTGATGCAGCCGCGTGAACAGATAATAAGCAACGTCAACGGGAGATTTAAGTTCCTTGTTTGGAATATCGGTTGCCATTATAGCTCTAATTGCTGTACACGGTTGTAATGGGCTTGATGAGGGGGAAATAAACAACTACACAGTAAATTCAAGTCACAACTGTGGGAGGATTACGGAGTAGGTGAATCCAGGTTCCTAGCTGGGTGCCAGAACCCAACTTTAAGTAGAAACAGAGTCCTCCGGTCCTTAGAGCCGGTACAGCTGCCATTGAGACACCGCATGGTTTTTGCTGGCAAAGTTTCAGCGATTGGAACGTGAATGAGCAATGTATGATGTCAACGTATCCGCCGAGATCCTGCTTGTCAGTCCAATCACAGAGGTCGGGCCCCATTGGATGGATCCGTCCGCTGCTGGAGCTCACTAAGTTAGTCACGTGATATACACCCTTTTTTGGCAAATCGAGACCTCTTGCATCAGAAACTTCTTCTAGACAGCGAGTTGCTTCTGCAGTATCATGACACAGCTCAGGGATGGCACAGGACGATTGTTTATAAACAGATTTACAGATTTAGTTTATAGGCTCCTTGCCTTGATCCTTACTTTGTTCTGGTCTTCCGGGAAGTAGAACTTATCCTTGCTACCAGCATAGAATCTCCCAAAACCCATTCGTCCATGGCTTGAAGGTAAACAGACTGACTGTATTGCAATCTCGGCTTAGACCAATAGCTAGAGTTGATATCTTTTTAAAATCATCCCGATGATGTCCATGTAGTTGTCGTTCTTGTTAATTTCCATTAACTTCTATTCTAGCCCTGTTTCGGCCCCCTGAAAAAGTCGACCGAGTCAATCACGGGTAGTAGTCGAAAGCTCTTGAGATTGCATTCCTCATGTCGGGCCCCGCAAAAAGATCTCATGGTGGCGGGGGAGATAACCCACCAAAAAAGAGCAAGGTATGGAGCATTCTTCAGGTGTTTTATTTTGCCCCTACTTTTGTCACTCTTCGAAAATACCTCCACCCCCGAGTATACCCGATTGTTCAGATATTTTGGATTATCTAACATTGAGACTCAGAAATCAAATCTATGGTTCAACAAGAGCAACACGCGCCAGTGGAGTTACAGGCGTGTGATCGAGAAGGGTGACGCGGGCATGTTTGTGACATCCAACAGGGGAAAAGAGGCCAAATGTGTCGCCGAGATGATTGACATACTCTATCAAGTCGGTTTTACTGGACGCCCTGTGAAACTTTTTCTGCCATTGCGCAGTCTTTATGCCGAAAACTCATCTTTTATCATGAATAGGATCTGGAAAGCCAAAAGCTTCTAGTTGAAACAAACGAGGATGAAGAAACCACTATCTCTGACGCTGATGGTAAAACGCAACAAGAAGCAAACGAAGAAGACGATATCGAGACCCAAATCCGCAAAGAAATAGATGACATGAAACGAAGCAAAAGCAGCAAAAACAATAATCCTTTCCAGGCTGTGAAGCTGGACATACCATGCCGTATGCCTACTCCTAGCACTCAACCCCAGCCCCCTCTCTTCTCCTCTTTACCCATCGCATGGCCCAAACACTTTCCCACCCAAACTGCAGCTTAACATATAAATCACCCCTCCACAGTCTCCTTCATAAAAATCGACAAAACTCTCGACCCCGTCCAAATCGCCCATCGTCTCTGCACTGACGCGCGGGCAAACCCAATCAAAAAGCGCAGCCGATGGATCCAGCGAATAACTCCCATAACACTAACACAGAAGGTTCTCGGTGGTGGCCTTGAGCAATTATCGCTTGAGGTTCTGAAGCCACACTTCCATTCGGGTGGGTCACCGAAAAAGGTGAGCTTTGCCCAGAGAAGCCTTAATCCCCCCCTTTTTTTCCTTCGAAAACAATATGCCTCTGCCCCCAAACTAGTAGTTACCCCCATTCTCTTCTCACAATTTCCCCGTTGCACCTACCTTCCTGCCTCTACCTCTGCCCCCTCCCGAAACCAGATGATCCTGATTCCCTATTGTGTTAGGGTTCTCCCAAAAAGGCGAAAACCCCGAAAAATATATCCAACTAATTTTATTTCTTTACTTCCCCAAAAAATCCAGTACGCAATCCGCACCTCAATAAGAAACAACACAGAATGGACCCGCGACACCCTAATCCCACTCGTAGCCAAAATAGTCGGCCCAGGCCACTCTGTCGATCTGAAAAACTACGATGCGCTGATCTTGGTGGATATAGTTCAGGTAAGTGTAGTTTACTCTCTTTCTTTCTTTCTTTCAACATCCTAAACCCAAAATTCCAACACCTACTCCCCCCTTTCCCCACTCTTCCCCTCATTCTCGTCTCATTTAACAAAGAACATAAAAAAATAAAAATAGAAATAAAAATAAAAATAAAAATAAAAGAGCCCCCCACACATGCTAACAAACCACCCCACAGAATATTTGCGGCATGAGCGTCGTCGGCCGAGACTACGATGACCTAAAGAGATACAACCTTTCAGAGATATACGACCCAACACCCAAGCCCAAACCGGCACCCACGCCAGCAACTTCTGCTGCTATCGCAGCGGCTCCAGAAGCAGCTTCAGCGGTAGTAAGAGAAGGAGAAGAAACAAAAGAGGGGAAAGAGGGAAAGGAAAAGGAGGAAGAGCAACAGGCCGAAGAGTAAACAATAGTAACAAACCAACCCGATATATCCCCCCCCCGCGGGCCCAAACCCGACCATTTCCCTAGTATATAAAATATATCAATTTGCAATCCAGCGAAGGAGTAGGGTAGCTAGAATATACTCTTGGAGCTAAAAATATTAGAAAAGTTAGCACCGGAATAAAGGCAGCAATAGCTTATAGAAATGTCGCCGTTTTTAACCTTGTGCATTTCCTCAAAAACCTTTTTTTTTTTTTTTTTTAAGGCTTTGCTCGAGAACACATGAACCAGCAGATAAACAAGGGGAAAAAATGAGAGGATTAATTTTCTTAGAGCAAAAGTTGGGAGTAAACTGATTTAATTTCTGTTATCGATAATGGAAAATATCTACTCCGTACCTACGATGGGGATGTTAGGTCGGCGTCATCTAAAATATCGCCGTCCAGACTTCCCGCAGAAGCAGTGTCACTAGGCTGATGAAAAATAGCAGCCCTGCTGTCCTGCTTAACTGCTTACCATATTGCAAGAATATCCTTCCCCAGCCAAGAGAGAATCCAAGGATCTCCCAAACCTCTCAACCCCGATGATCGATTGCCCGCTCAGACACTTCTTGAAAACATTCATTTGGAATACAAAATCCCAGCTGCCACCCTTATCAAAAAAGCAGAACAGGAACCATTCAGATGTACCACATCTTTAGCGCTAAACGATCTCCCTTAACATCAGCAATCGGAATCAATTGCCTGGCTTCAGATTTTGGAGGCTCCGCAGAAGGGGAGGTTTGGCCCTGTTTGATCTGGGGGCCAGAGCGGGGCCCAGAGCTTGCAGGGATATTTTCATGCGCACGAGCCCGGTTCGACGCCAAATGAGCATAGTACACTGCCGGGACTGGATTTCATTTGTTAGTTATAATAAACACAACCAGGGGGGCTGTCCAGGGGACTGGCCTGATCGACAGGAGTGGTAATGGAAACTTACACAGCGATACGGATGTGGTCGATCGCATATACTGATAGCAATGCTCGTAAATCATGTTTGGCAAATCCCTTGGCGCGTGGTTCATCTCATCAACTAGGACATGATAATGAACTGGGCGGGAGGTGCCTTGCAGAGCAATGTGCGACCACAAAAAGAAATCCCATCCATGGGCACCAGTGACATCCCTTTCAACCAAGGTGCCTGGCAGTGCGTTCCCATTCTTGTCCGCAGCATTGCGGTCCCCTGGCTGAGGAAAAGCCCGGATATGGTGACGCTTTGAAGCAATCACTACCGTGATCTTGCCACCCCATTCCACACCCTGGTTAAATTCCTTAAGAAGAGCCTTCACAAAGGGGATCTCCTGCTGCAAAACTTGTTGAAACTCCCCGTCCGAAACTCCGTCACGGAAGTAGTAGATGTTTTGGGGAATTTTGCCCTGACCAACTGTAGCAGACCATTCTTGAAAAAGCGGAGAAAGCATGGACCTGATGTTGGCTTGGCTAATCATTTCAACATGATCACCATTGGTTTCGCAAGCAGCTGTGTACCGCCCACCAAATTGATCCATAGAAACAGTCATGGCAGCCATGGAGGGAGCAAAGCTCCCCGGAGAGGAATGTGACACATCGGCTCCAATGATCATTGTGAACGGAGCAAGTCCTTTAGTGATCTTTGAGGCGATTCTTGCAGTGGTCCCTCCAAGTTTGGCATTGACCTTCATCAGCACATTAGAAATGTATTGCCCGTTGCACTTTGCGACCTGAGAGGCTTGCAAAACTTGGGATGCGACACCAAATCGGCAGTCGCATGATTTTTTGATCCTGGAATAATGAAAAGCATTTTTATCCATGACGATGAAAATAAGAAGCTCAGGGCGCTTATTAAACTTGTTGCCTGTAGAATGGAACAAGCTATATGCTGCCTTTGCTGGATCTGCTTCCACCTCACCAATGAATGGCCGTGGGTTTGCAATCACTCCACCATGGCTTTTGTAGGCGCGTACAAAAGCGTCAACAAATCTTTCAACATCCGCCTGGTTTACATGGCGGCTTCGGAAGACACCCACACCCCAAGAAGTCAGTGGCTTAGAGTTGTTGGTGTAGAATTTCTTGCCACGGAGATCCCATCGACCAGTGGTACCTGGGTTTACACGTTGATTTCCCCCAAAAAGAATCTCTGGGTTAGGAAGTAGGCGGGCTTTGGTGGTCATCATAGTGTCTGAGACCTTCAGACCATATTCATTCAGAACCCGATCAACAGGGTGGGCAAGATTTGCCTTTGACTCCTCGACGGCTCTACGGCGTTCAATTGGGCGTGTGACCGCAAACTTAATCATAGATGCGGTCTGGAGCTCATTGAGCTTAAAGGGGAATTTTTGCGGGCGATGGATTGCCAGAACTTCCATAGGATAGACTACCCCCTTTTTGGTCATCTGAACGAGTGGTAGCTCCCAGTAACTCAGAACAACATTGTAGCGAGATCGGAAGTAATCAAATATACTCATTGTACGAACTTGGCCAGTAGCACGGTCAGTCATGTCAATGGTGTACTCTTTCGCGTTTGTCAAAAGGAATCCTTTAATGACCCATTCCCTGTCAGGACAGGGGCAACCCTTGTACGAAGCCTTAACGGCGAGTTTGTGGAAGCGGCTCAGCTGATGGAATTTCTGAGACGGGGCACGACCTCCAAGACCATCATCAACTGGTTTAGTCCAGTTCATAAGTTGCTGGACGTCGCGAAGCTCAAGGACTTCAATTGCTGCACTAAGCAAAGAAATTAAGCCCCAGAAACAGGAGTTGGAAACATCGATGTTCAGGGCAAGTCGACCAGGCTAAGGAAGAATTAGTAAGATGTCCATCGATATGTTTTGAAGATGTTGGAAGATGTCCTGAGTATCATTTGAAGACAACGCACATTGACTACACGAATTGCCTGGTAGATTCCTTTGTAGGCAAAAACTCCGCCTCCAACAGACGCTTTCGGATTTTTTTCGCTGAAGAATGAGCGTTTGATCGCAATGAATTTGCGGCTGGGGGTTTCACGCAAGACATGGTCGAGAAAACCTTGGTGGGGTGGCACCAGATCAGACTAATGTTAAAAGGTAAAAGATAGTAGGGAATAGGAAAGCAACATAATGAGAGTACGTACTCAGACCCTCCAATGCTTCTTTTGAGATACTCCCATTCCCGCGAAGATACTCCTCAATAATTGCAAGGTTTAGTTTCTTTGTTGGACGGACCACAAGGCGAAAGATATTTGGTGTTTTGGACCCAGATCGGCCCTGCTCGGCGTCCAAGTCAACCACGACATTGACATCGTTGGGGAGCCGAACTAGCGACCTAAGAAGGCACAGGGGTGAGTCAAATAGCAGCCAACCGTTTTTAGTACGTGAATCTGGAGCTTACCATGCCAATTAATTGCCATCAAAGATGAAATTGCTTCCAACTTTAGCTTCTCGGGTCTTCGAATTCCATACTTTCTGAACTACGGCGCGCTTTTCGGCGCCGTTGCCGATGTGTACCTAGAAGAGGGTGAGTATTGAAGACGAAATTTGGACGCGAGGAGGTAACTTACATCATACTGGTACACGGGTTTTGTTGGGAATTGGGTAATGCCATAACAATTAACAGCGATGGTGATCTCTTTACCAGTAGTATTGTAGCCAGGACGTTTAGCCAGGTCCTTATGGGCGAAGAACTGTTCAGCAGTTTGGTCAGTAACATGCATATGACGGAATAAAGCTGAATCATCTGTCTTTTCCGCTGGTCCCTTGGATCCCCCAGACCCACTCATTGTGGAAAAGATCGAACGACTGCGGGCCAGAAATGAAACGGGGGATGAGGGTATAAATTATAGAAGAAAAAAAAAACAAGGAAAGAAAACGAAAAAGAAAACTCAGATTTTGAGTAATAACGGAATATGGGAGGGCAAAGGGCTTAGGGGCAAATGGGTAGATAGGAGAGGAAGAGGGAGCAGCAACATTAGGGTCCAGGGAGAAAATGAAGCGTCTTTTATCTTCAAAAGAACGATACAGGTGAATTTCCCCGGAATGGTAATTTTCCGCCCAAATCAGAATATCTAAATGAAATTCATCCCAAAGAAAAGCTTTCAAAGGTGAAGTTACGGTTGTGACCGGTGCTGGAGAAAGAAAAGGGCTCGGAATCATGGTCGTGAATGGTACGCGCATGCACATATCCGAGAGGTTGCATTACAAAGCTTCACTCTGCTTTTCATGCTCAATGGACTGATGCTATTCCGGCGCTTGTGAGGCGCCGGGAAAAGGTAAAATGTAGATGGATTGCTCTTTTCCGGCGTTGGAGAGGGTGACTACACCTTTGCCATGGGAGCCAGAACAGATATGCCCAACCCACTGGGTGAATTATACACTGGAAACAGATCTTTTGGACTTCAAGGTAGTGTGGCCCAAGCTGTAAGACAAAGAATATATGCTTACCTCTGGGTTGAGCTGATACGCATCACCCGGCAGATCGATATTGCGGCACATGTCGGTCATTTTGCGAGGTCTCTCTGGGTCGCGAGCAGGATCGCGAAGTGGAAGGTCGCCGCCCTGCACCATCTGGCCAATGCTTCCGAATGTTGAGCTCGATGGAGGTGGGCTCCTCCCACGCGGAGGTGGTGATCCACCTCGGGGGGACCCTAGCGGGGAGTTCACCCCAGCACGCTGGCCAGAACTTCCCGGTCCGGATGTGCCGTCCAACTGAGCAGGGTTCTGGGGAGCATCGTCCCCATTACCTTCGTTCGGACCCCCTCTCCCACCGCGGCGGCGGCGGCGCTTGCCCGCACCAGACATAATATTTCTAGCGTATCAATTGAATGGCAAGAATTAGTTTGATCGTGAACCAAATCAAAGCAGGTATATGGAAACGAGGTACGATACATATGCCGGGAAACGTGATGCAGGGAAGGAATTCAAGGAAAAACTGGAGGAACCACGAAACTGGTGGCTCAAAGCTAACGCTGTGATGTTCGACAGAGGGCAAATAATAAGAATTTGTGGTATGGCGGATAGGTTCATATTTTGGGGTACTGAAAAGGTGTGTTTGGAGACAATGGAGTAGGCATGCAGCAAGAAGAAGAAGAACTAAAAGAGAAAAAAAAAGAAGAAACAAAACAAAGACGCGGATAGTGATGTGAGTGAAAACAGTTCAAATTAGCAGTGGAACTAACAGGTTGGATGCAGTTTGTGAGGCAATGTAAGCAGTGGTAGCCGCAGGATGCGTTGGCCCGTCTGTCTGACTTACTTTGTCTGTTTGGGCGGTTTCCACAAGAGGAAAGTGAGGCTATTGGTGAGAAGAAAATGATATCCCAACCCACGGGAGCTGGGAAATGTTATTGCGTTCTTAATGAAGGCAGAGGAACAGAGATAGGACAGAAATGTGAGGAGAAGATGAGGTAGAAGTTATGGTTGTTTGACCACGCGATGGAGAGAGAGAGAGAGGGAAAGAGAGAGATCAAGGTCAGAGCAAGAGAATGAACTCATCAGGTAAGGAGAAGGTTTGAGAGAAGAGAAGGAGGCCTTCTGAAGGACTGAAGATGCTCTCACCTGGTTACGAACACGGGAAACGAATAGTGAGCAAGTTATGAGAGCAAAAAAATGAAAAGATCGGTTTGAGGATGTTGGAAGTGAAAAAAAGCAGCCTCTGAAGAGAAACTATGTTAAATGAGCAGTTTCTGGGGTATATTGCAAGGCACAGAATAGAGAGCAGGCGTAGAAGATGGTGGCTCTTGTTTGAAGGTGGAAGAACGCCACAGATAAACAGGCAGACCAAGCTGTGTAGCCAGATGATGGAGGAAAAGAAGAAGATGAAGATGAAGATGAAGATGATGATGATTGGGGAAACGACACGATAATATAGGCACCGAACAACACAGCAACACAGCACCACAGCAACACAGCCCAACTAGGTAAGAGGGGGCCCAGCAAGATCCGATCCCTAACTAGCCCAGCCCAGCCTTGGAGGATGCTCAGTGCTCTGTGCCCACGTCGATATTCGGGTAACTTGAAAAATATGAGGGACCAGTAAAGCGCAAGGCTCGTCTTTTCTCTCCCCAATCCCCAACCACTACTCTCTAGGCTCTCTCTACCTCAGGGTAAGACCCCGAGGCAGCTTAACTATGGCATCTCCTCACGTATCAGGCAAAAGGAGAGGGAAGGAAGAAGAGGGGAGACTTCTCAATGTCTGCTGCTTGCTTGAGTCCAGCTACATATGCGATAGCGTTTGTAGCTGTGTCGTACTGTACAGTACATCGGGCGAGGCAGCAAGAAAGAAAAAAAAAAATAAGAAAAAGCCACGGAATGAATATGAGATAATACCTCCATCATCATCCCCCGGAATAAAAAAACAATTATGACCGTTAATGGAAAGAGAAAGAAGAACAAAAGAAAGTCTTCTACGAGGAGGCAACACTACGTAGTATTTAGTGGGGATCGGGGTAGGGTCACCCTATACAAAACTCTTCCCTTTGCTTCGCTGTCACTGTCCACTGCTCTGTGATTTGGGTAGAGGAAGCCAGGACGAGTTGGAAGTTGGAAGTCTTGGGACGATGTCGGGGGACGATGTCGGGATAAAGTTGCACACTAAAGGATGGTAAGGTTCTAACTACGGAGTAGCCCGTAGCGTATGGATGAGGAGAATCATTTTATCTGAATACTACTGAGTATAGCGCTTTTTTACGGTTATTAAGAAAACCCTACGATTCTGCACTATAAATTGCGTGTCAGTGAAGAATTATTATTATTATACTAAACGGTTTCTTTTTATATCTACCAAATTGTCAAAGGAAGTACGGCGTAAAGGAGGAGCGAAGCTTCAAGCATGTCCTCTCTCGACTAAAATTACCATTGGTGTTATTATGGGCAGCGGAAGAGAAGAATAAAATCAAAAAACCCAGCTTCCTTTTAAGGAGAAACGCCTTCAAACAAAAAAAAAAAAAAATGAGAAACAAGGGGGAGATAAAAAGACACAAGAAAAAAGAAAAAAGAAAAGCATTCCAAGTTCCTGAAACCAACCTAACTTTGTCTCTCCCATCCATCCAGAGTACATACATACATCACTATATGATACAAAATTTCTGTGGCGCCAGGCAATGACGCTAGAAAAAGGGTAGTAAAATGAAAAAAAACACAAAATCATGATCTCAAGGGGCAAAAAATGGCAAGCAGTAAACTAACGCTACTACAAGGGGACAAAGGCCGGGGGGAGGAGGAGGAGGAGGAGGAGGAGGAGAAGGAGAGAGAACACCAATTTCTTGTAACAAATGCTGTGACATAAACGAAATTTGGCCTTGCGCCCTTCTCTTCGCTCCCACCTAGGCAGCCGTCTCCGCACCTCCACATAACGACAGTCTAATCGAAAAATGAAATCGGAAAAGGAAAGAGGCGTGAAACATGGGAGAAGGGAAACCAACGTCAATCAGCCCACAAGAAACCAAGCCACGTAGCAATTAAAAAAAAGACAGAAAAGAAAAATAAAATACCCACCCGCTCTACCCTCTCTCTCCAAATTTCTTTTTTTGCTTATCTTTTCTTTTTTGATTTGGTAGTGGTCGACGGTAGAAGTTGGCAGTTGGTAGATCACGGGGGAAAGAATCATTAGCAGCCACTAGAAAGGGCTATGAAAAAGAAAAAATCGGGCAGTGCCCCCATGTCGAATCCCGTCAGTGAACAACAACGCCAATCAATTGATGCTTTTACATAGTTTACATCATCTATGAACCGGGACGGTAGCCTCCTACATATACAAAACATTTATATATTAGTCAATCATGCCTGCTGCGTGCAAGAGGAAAAAAAAAGGGAAAAGAAAGGGTGGCAAAAGAGGAAGAGGAAGGAAGAGCAATTCAAGATTCACGGAGAAATTTACCCATATACTGCCCACGGTTCATACCCCCAGTCATCCCACCACCCACCCCATGCGGGGGAGCGGGTGGTCTGAGCTGGCCCACTGACGTCGGAATATCTAACTGCCGCAATAACGCAACCATCTTCTCCGGCGAGAACTTCGTAGCATCATAAGTCGACGCGCCCGGGATGATGCTAAGAAGGAACATGATCTCCCTCGGCAGCGGAACAGGGATGGGTTGTTTATTCCCTTGTCCACCGCCGCCGCCATAGCCACCACCCATACCGCCTGTTCCTCCTCCACCTACTCCGCCGCCACCGCTGCCGTTTACCACCTGCTGTTGAATCTGTTGCTTCTGCTGATTCAGCCGCCGGCCTGCAGCTCCTTTCAATGGCGATTCAGCTCGCATGAATTTGCGCGGACGATTCGACGAGTCTTCGTCAAATTCTTCGAGAGTGAAGGCGCGTTTGGGAGATTGGGTGGTTGTTTTCGGTGCTGGTGCTGATGCTGGAGCTACCCCTGGAACTCCCAGATACCGAGCGGATGGGGAGTCCTGACGTGATTGCATCTCTTCCATGGGAATAGAGGATAATTTCGGTTTCGTTTGGGAAGGGGAGAGGATTGGTTGGAAAGTAGTGGGATCGAATGTTGGCGTAGAAAAGCGGTGGGGGAATTGTTTGAGGGCAGGATCTTCCGGGAATAGCTCTCGCATTCTAGCTTCAAGGTTTAGGATCTGGACCATATCTCCGTATCTGGATTCGTGCTCGTGCATGAAGGCGAAGATGGGTTTCGCTTTGGACGTATTGTTTGGGTTTGCTGCTAGTCTCCTGACAGAAGTCTCGAACACTGCTCTTGCATCTGTGATAAACAGGATGTCAGCAGTGGAAAAGAATGTTTTTATATCAAAGGACGAGTGAAATGCAGGTCAGCAAAGTGTAACATACTGGTAATGTCATTAATGTCGATCAGATGTTTAAGATATTCGAGAGTGAAATTTTCATCCTCGGGAAATAGTTTTGCGCCGCGCTCAAATATCTTCGTCGCCGCAGGATCTTTATAACAGTAATGTTCTAGCAACGCACTAGCAATGTATACATCGCTAGTTATGCGCCCTCGTTTGCGTGCATCAGCAAAAATCTGCCGTGATCCTGCCATTTCTCCTGGTTTCCCTTTCCCCTGAATACGGCGCATGGATCGCATGAGAGCAATCCAAGCAAAAGATATGGTCTTCGACAATTGCCCAATCTCCTCCGCATGCCTCTTTTTCAAAGCCTCGATTTGGCTATTTTTCGCGTCTTCTCTTACTTTGGAAACATTGTCTCCCTCATCCTCGTCATCCTCATTATTGAGAGTCACTACATGCTGCTGGGAGTCGTCTGTTTGAGAAGAGAAGCTCTCTTCAATAAAAGCAATATCCTTAAGCTCTTGCGACTTGGCTTTCGAAATCAAGGCATAAAGAGCGTCCAGCAGCCTCTCATATGGCTCTCTGACTTTGGTACCACGCTTTCTAGAGTCCTGTTCAGATTCCGTTGTAACTTCAAGTCGATCAGCGAGTTTAAACGCAAGTAGGCAGCTCTCTGGATTGGCATCTATTCCTTGTTTTAAGAAGTCAATTCCCTCAGTTTCCATTCCATTCTGGAAACAAAAATCTGCAGCATCAAACCAAATCTCTGGCAAAAATCTCAATGCCATCAACGACTGCCGGTAAACATAGAGCACTCGAGCCTTATAGCCAGCACCGGCATCCTCATCCTTCAGTACCAGAGGGTCATCCTTTTCCCATTTAATCCAACGCTTCCATATTTCCACCTGCTCATGGTACTTTTCCTCACCTTCACACCCAGGCACGGGAGGCAATCTAGGCAATGAGGCACGAAGGAGTTCTCTGGTAATGTTTTGCAGCTCTGTAAAAGAACTTCGAGCTGTCATATACGCTGGGGATCTTTCCTGTAAAAATTTTCGGCCCTAGGTAGTTTAAATAAGTTAAAACTTAGTGTTTTATTTCATTGTTGAGCGAGGGTGATGGGTTAAATTGAACATACGGTCAACTTATTCAAACCCATTTCAAACTGATCGTACTCTTTCCAGAAGGTATTAACAGCCTGCGTAGGAACACATATGGCTCTCTGGTAAGCTTTTCGTAAAAGATCCATCTTTTGCTGATCTTGCCAGCCGGAGCCACCAATGTTCCCGGGTCCGGAGCGGATAAACTGGATGTAGTCAACCCAAATTGGCGCAGAGTCTTTATCAACTCCAACATTCTGCAACGCAAAGTCATAGGCAGATGAAATGATACCTCGGGCTTGGCCAGTTGAATCTGTGGTTAAATTATTACGGCGGCGAACATAATCGAGATATACAGACCATAACTGGACATTCGGTATGGACAAGAGACTCTTATTGAAAATCTGCTCTAAACGATACAGCTCGTTGTTTTCCGACTCCATGTTCGCATACGCGACCCACTGCTCAGCCTATAGAAGTAATATTAGAATATTAGAATAACCTTTCTTTCTTCTTTTTCTTTGTAAAATTTATTACTTACAGCTGATGGGAAAACCTTGAAAAATCTCTCGTAGACCTCGCGCGCACTATCAAGCTTATTCCGGGTACGGTGCTCGTTAATTAACTCCAACCATGCGTCTGTATCACCACGGGGGTCCGCCTCAATCCTATCCTCTAGTATACCCACTCGGTCATGCGGAAGGCGGCCTCGCGAAGCTACAGCGGCTGTAGGGGTAGAGGACATAGACCTGTTGGCGGAGTGAGGGGCAGTATCCACCATTGCCATGGTAGGTTTCGACTCGTTCTGCAAATAATTGGATGCGCCATCACTTCGCGCCGAAATACCAACATAGGAAGGAGTAAGAGATGAGTTATTGGGAGGAACATCTTGAGGAGGAGCGTTTTTGTCTTGAACAGTCTGCAGTTGATGTGATACATGATATTGAGAAACATCTTCATTGGCATTTTGAGAAAGGGAATGCTGACGACTGCCAGGAGGACCCGACGTCACATTATCATCATTTTGATCTCCAACCCCATCATCGTCTTCGTCCCCGTCATCACCATCACCATCACCGTGGACATGACTTAACGGCGCAGGGGGTTCATATTCAGCATCGCCCTTATCTTCATCACTTTCCTCCTCAACCACAAAATTGCCCATAATCTGGGACGGTGCTTGTACAGGGATGGTGGAGTTGGAAGGGGGAAGAGAAGCGGCGTCTCTAGATTCAGATCTAGAAGGAATTTGGGAAGGGGGGAAAGTATGGCTATTTTGCACGGCTTCAGAGAAATCTTGGGACATAGACCTCCGCTGCATGGAAGCTGAAGGAGAAGAAGTATTTGAAACAGCACTCTGTTTTGAATCTGTTAACTGCGCAGAATACTGATCTTGATGATCTTGAACTGTTTTTGAAGGATCATAATCGTCTGAATCTGAACTATCTGCATCCTGATCCCCAGCTGCATCATAGCCCGCAATATCCACATTCAGAGCCTGAGCTTGGAAAAATGCTTTTTCGGCTTCATCCTCTGCCATGACTTAAGAAAACAAATTCCGAATCAATAGGTTAGAGTGGGCTAGAGAAATCGATCTCCGAAGGAAGGTCAGCAACTAAAAGCTAGGGTGCGGCAAAGGGAGGGAGGGGGTATCAAGCCAACCGAAAAGAGAAGAAGCTCAAGCACAGTCTTGCGGACCATAAAACCCAATGAACTAACCAGTACTCCGTAGAAATGAATAGAATATAAATGTCGACAGTCGCAACAACACAACTGCGTCGAGAGAAAGGAGGATGCGGAGTCTGTGTGTATGTTTGAGGTTTGCTTTGTCCCTTCAAATTCTGCAGCGAAGAAAGAAAGAGGTTTGGTTTGAGCACCCAGCTCCGAAAAGGGAATGTCAGGATCACGTGCGCCTGTCACGCTAAGACGCCGCCAAACGCGAGCTCATCCACAGCGCGTGATAATCTATATCAAATCTGACAAACGGAGTACTCCGTAGTTACCTGTCATATGAGTGCCCCCTTTAGCCACCTTCTCACCTTTCTCTTCACTCTACAAACATATTCCACCTCGTCATTTCTTCTGCGTCTTTTTCGATAGCACTAAACCCACTCCGCTTCAAAAATGTCTGTAGTCTCGCTCCTTGGTGTGCGTGTTATAAATAACCCCGCGCCGTTCCTAGCCCCTTACGAATTCGAAATTACCTTCGAATGCCTTGAACAGCTGCAAAAAGGTAATTACTTGACTCTCACTTATTGCGCGATGAAGAGGCGGGCAAATATACTACAATACAAAAAAAAAAGATGGAAGGGAAAAATCTCACTGACATAATTGCCCCGCTCAGATCTTGAATGGAAGCTCACCTACGTCGGCTCCGCAACCTCGTATGTCTACCTTCGGTTTATTTCACACAATTCGAAGCCGAATTCGTTGTCGCATAATACTAACTTGATTACCTGGTTAGATCTGAACACGACCAAGAGCTCGATTCTCTATTAGTCGGACCCATACCTGTTGGCGTCAATAAATTCATCTTCGAGGCAGACCCACCGGACCTTAAAAGAATCCCAGCCTCTGAAATATTAGGCGTGACTGTCATACTACTCACCTGCAGCTATGATGGGCGGGAATTTGTTCGTGTTGGGTACTACGTGAATAATGAATACGATACCGAAGAACTCAACGCTGAGCCGCCATCTAAACCTATCATTGAAAAAATTCGACGGAACGTGCTGGCTGAGAAACCTAGAGTGACGCGATTTGCCATTAAATGGTTTGTCTCCGGTCATCCAATTCTCCTCTTTTCTCCGCAACAAAAGAAAAATATATTATATGCTTGCTAATGCATAACGTTTAATAATGCTATAGGGATTCCGAAGACTCTGCGCCTGCCGAATACCCACCAGACCAACCAGAAGCAGACGTCTTAGATGATGACGGAACCGGCTACGGAGCCGAGGAAGCCGAACTCGAAGCAGCTTTGCTAAAAGAGCTTCAAGAAGCTGAGAAAATCCCCACCGGAAGCACTCCTGGCGAAGACCAGGAGATGGGCGATGCTGGCGAACCAGCTGCGCCACACAAGGATGAAGAAGGCGACGATAACGATAACGATTCCGATGCTGGAAGCGAAGACTTAGAAGCTGAAAGCAGTGGTAGTGATGATGAGGATGACGATGATGAGGGCGGCGAAGGTGAAGGGGACGACGATGTGGAGATGGGCGATGATACGGAGCAAAAGGTGGACAGCGGTAATCAGACGAACCAGCCACCAGCGGACCAGCATCAGCAACAACAGTCTGAATTGATGGTCCACTGATTTAATGGTAGCCCCTGCTTTTTTGGCTCTTTCTTTTCTGACCTGAATTCCGTCTGGTATATCCTACCTTCGTGAACCCACGAACCTTTCCCAACCGCTGCGGCCTTTCCTCATGGGCGCCGATATTGGACATATGAAACTGCTCATATTTTCCATTATATTTATGCGCCTGTATCTCACTTTTGATGTTTTTCTCTTTCTCTCCTCTTCTTTTTTTTTTCCATATGACTCACGAATACACAAAGACTATTTACGCCATTTTATTACCCATGTGTCGCTACTTCATCTTTACTGTTCATTCCTTTCCTGGCACCCCCCGAGGGTAAAAATAAAATGAAAAGAGCTCTGTGCAGGGAGCTTATCGATTCCATATATACTTAGTTTAGATCCCAATTTTCTTTTTGTCTCAAACTGTACGGAGTATTTAATGGAGCTCCCTCCCCAACATTCTACAAACTTCGAAGCCTAGCAACCGTAGAAGTCTACATCTATTACTAATATCCACTATGCTTACCATACCTATCAACCCTGGGTTTGTGGAAATTCCCTTCCATTGGCCTGGCCTTGCAGGGTGCTAACGGCGCAAGATTATGGAGCAGAACAATGTACAGCGGGTTGGGTCGATGAATGAATCAACAATCAGTATGTAATATCTTTTGCAACAACGGTATCTATGTATGCTCACACATCCCAAAGATATCCAACCTGTCAAAATCCAAATTTAGAACCAATGGCTATAGTTGTCTGTTAGCAAGGTACAAACACAGGGCTTAGTTGGATTGTCGAAAAGAAACTTACCGCCCAGCACCGCTTTCTTCTTCTGATTCTTGACATATTTGTTGACATCATCTGCCCAGCCACTACTACTTTCTTGTAACCTATCCATAGAATCGCCCATAATATTAAGATTCTCTGTCCTTTGTTGTACTTGCCGCTGCATATAGGCCCAGTAGCCCTCCTCAGAAGCACCCTGTGTCTGGGAGGTATTACTACCTTGCAGCGGCCCGCGGAGCCCGGATTGGCGTGACATCTCTTCTTGTCGCATTTGTTCAATCATATGTTTCGATGGGGGTCGATCGGGTCCTCCGACTATGAAGATGCAGTGAGAGTTAAGTAAAGCGGTTCAATGCGAATAAAAGAGTAGAGAAAGTTAATTTTATCGACTTACTTAACAAATCCATGTCTGCTGGAGTGACATATTGTGTCCCTGATATCCATTGTAGGTTTGAGATCGTTGGACGAGAAGG
Organism: Emergomyces pasteurianus Ep9510; assembly: GCA_001883825.1. Taxonomy (NCBI): domain Eukaryota; kingdom Fungi; phylum Ascomycota; class Eurotiomycetes; order Onygenales; family Ajellomycetaceae; genus Emergomyces; species Emergomyces pasteurianus. The sequence continues at coordinate 19,313 of LGRN01000263.1, forward strand.
TGCAGAAAGCCCGGGGTTATAGATGGCGTCATCACACCGGCGTCTAAACAAAATTGTCAGCTCCTAAAATTCTCATTCCCCTCTCCCCTCCTCTTTTTGTGACTTTGTGGAGCTTACAGAGGTAATCCAGCGCCCCAAAGGCTCACCATAGCCAGTTCTGAGGGCCCGGCCCAGCCTATTACATCCCCGGAAGGTGAAATAACAGCTTCTCCTACTCTTCTCATGTCCAAAATCTTATCAATTGGGGCGGATGCTATTTCTTTCAAACCTGGGATTGAGTACGCCCTCGCCCTGCCATCACCGAACACACCAACAAGCGAAGATCTTTCTTCAACTCTAACCACTGTCGCGTAGTCACACAAGAAGTCATCCCAGTCTTTGTCCGCGCCCTTCGCGCTAGCAGGCTTGAACATTCGACAACCGGATGGAGTAACAGCAATGACAACCCCATTCACTTTATATCCGTTCCTTAGGTTGGAGACAGCATCCTGGCTGGCCAAAGCCGGGGAGCCAGTCTCGGCATTGAGAGGGCAAATAGATAAGACTTTATCATCCACATTGCGAGAGCCAGCAAAAGACACAGCATAAGTTCCTCCCGATGGTAAGATCTTGAACGTCGCGAAGTTTCCTTTGCTAGTTCCAACAAGACAGAGAATGCTAGAATAATCTGCACTCTTTGTTAGCCAACACACTCAAACAAACCGTAATATCTACATGTAGATAGCAAAGCAGGCATGAAAGAGAAAATAATTGTTCAAAACCATAGACAAGCTTACCTTCTCCTTCCAAAGACATAACTGCAAACTTAATGGCGGTAGGCCACTCAGGTGTCGCCTCTGTTGGGGTATGGTGGCTTTTCCTAATACTCAGACGCTTATGTGGTCTAGCGAAATCGGAAGCCTTCGCAGTAAATATTACAGAAGGGCCCCTAAGGTCGATGAAGGCAAGGCTGCCAGACTGGAATCCAACGCAAATGAAGCCAACATCGCTATGCTCAAGGGCCGTAACAGGTCCTTGGCGCTGATTCAGTAAAACTAGAGGAATAAATCCTTCTCTTAGCCCGGGATCGGCTCTTCGGGAGATATCACAGAGCTGTCCTGGACCGCCATTTTCTCCCAACGGTAAATCCCGACCCTCATTTGGATTACGGCCCCATTTGAAAATAGCCACCTCACCACTCTTCAAACCCACTGAGAATTCACCAGCAGCTCCTGCTAAGGACATCGCAGAGACTTCGACGTTATCGAAACGGCCCACAGCACGCGCAAGATCAACTTGAATGGTTGACGGGTTCTCAATATGGTCATCATGACCGGAGTCCCACATACGAATGATACCATCCGCGTGAGCTGTTTGAATAATATCCCGATTTTCATAGCGTTTCATGGGCTTTTTTGCAGCTGCACCTCCAATCACAATGCTTGGTCCATGGGCTCGTTTCTCCCTCCAGCCTAGCCATCTTGTACGATCAACATATGACAAAGCGATTTTGTTGACAAATGGGTGAACAAATGATAATGACAAATGGAGCATATTTGTGGGAGAAATGGGATGGCCACTTGGGAAGCTAAGGGTGACTAGTTCTCCCGACGAGAGCAGCGTGATCACAGCGATAGGATCTTGTGCATTTGCGAAAAAGGGAGATGAGCGCGGAACGAGCACAAAATCCACAACCTCAGCACCTGGAGGGGTTGGTAGTTTGTTTTCGTGTCTAGGTTTCGCAAGGTGGTTCGACAGCACTTGCCAAGAAGATGTTTGGTAGTTTGGTGTTGGCCCAAGGTCGAAAAATGTTAAGCTTTTGTTCATCTCTGTTGTTGGTCTTCCTCCGGCTATTAACAAGCCAGTATCGTCAGGATTTTGCTTGCAGCACCATGCCACTTGAAATATTGGCTCGTTTAAGGAAAAAGTTCCTGCAGGCGAGCTTGGTGACGCAACCGTTCCTGGCTTGTTAACGTCGACATCTGCCAACGTTCTGGCCATTACAATTCTCCCATCTTTAGGGTCCCAAAACACAAGGCTCGAGTCATCATGAGCTGTTAGGATAAAAGTTCCAGTAGGATGCCAAAGTGCTTTTGTTAACCTAGGTCTTCGCACCTCTCGAGCGGATGACGGATCCGAGTCCCCACCGGGAGCGCCAGGCGGAACTTCATACTGGAAGTATTTGACTGGCGCATTCATTTTAATCGAGAAAGTTACAGCTCCTTCTAAATATCCAATTAAAAGCTTTCCGATATCCCGGGGATGGAAAGCTAGGGACACAATTGGGAGTAGCCTAGAGCGAGGGCTCCGCTCTTTCCATAGATTAGGGAGCCTGAAGGGGGCAATCATGAGGCGATCCAGGTCGTACGTAATGAGGTCACCTATTTACTTCGCATTAAAAACCTTCATGTTCTAAATTAAAAATAAAAAACAAAAAACAAAAAACATAGAAATCTAGAAATAGAACATGAAAGACGGTATATTCGCATCACCTACCACTCTGTAGTCCTACGAAAGCATATTCCAAGCTTGGATCCGTCAATAGAGCTGTAACATGGCCTGGTGGTGTATATGCCGCAAGCTGCTTTCGTGTTTCAAGAGAGAATACACAGAGCTCATGCTTCGAATCCACAGACACAATTTTATCGGTGCAAAATTGGAGTATATTGACTGAAGCTTTGCGCGGGAGTGTGAATACTACCGACACTCTCTCCTGTCCAAATATATAGATTTGTCCATTCCCATATTGCGTTTCGCTTGTTCCAACGGCAAGTAGTGACTGAATAGGATCGTAAGCAAGGGCGCTGATCCGAGAATTTATGCCGTACCTGGCGACCTAAAGTAATCGCATTGTTAGACTCAGTCTATAACAATAATTGATTCAAGGCTGTTACTCACGTCATCCAAGATGAAATGCTCCGGGGCCAGGCCTGCGCTCAAATCGCCATGGATACCAGACTGCTTTCCCCTCAGAAAATGCGCCATATTTGGTTCGGTATAGGGCTTTCTGGTTCAAGTTTTTAGTAGCTACATGTACTCGACCATGTGCGGATGGCAGATAGCATTCTACCACCAGCAGACTCGGGCAACTTATAAAAAAGTTGATGTTGGTTGCAGCTGGATGTGAGTTAGGGCTGTTATTCGTAGAATCACGTGCGGATAAGAAACCCACCATCTTCGTTGATAGCAACAGCTTGCAAGGGCGGCGCTAAAATGCAACTACAGCATGGAGCATCTGGTGAGGAGATATTTGCCAGAGGAATAATCGAGGTAAATCATCAATTGGATAAAAGCACCTAGGTATATAACTACTGTACATTCGGAAAATGCGCCGTAGAAGCCTTTAAGCTTGCTGTCCCTTTCACCCAACGCAAGAACTCCAGAAAATGCATCATTAGGCTAAAGCAGCAGGTACATAAAAGGTCTCATCTAAAAAGCAAAATATAGCGGCATTTTCAAGCAACAAATCATGATAGTCAACAGCTCAGCGCAGACATTTCTGCAAGGACTGTCGTGAGCCCTCTTCGAGCACGCATCTCCTCATCGTCCTGCCGGTTACGGTAGTATTGCTTCACAATTCTCCATATTTGGCGGTAGCAGGAATACCTAAGCCAATAAGAACCATACAATCAGTAACCATCTAAAATTTAAGACCAAAAGGAGTGACATTGGAGGAAAAGGGAGACGAACAAAAGTAAGCGGATTCGTAGTAACTCATCGTCCATTTGCATCTGGCTAGACCCATAACCATTCAGTAGAGCTGGTGATGGGTTTTCGAAGATCTCCGCCATCATAACATCTCCCCATACGGCATCGCTGAAATCAACAAATCCCGTCAGCTCTTTGGTGTCCTGATCAACAAGGACATTGGAGCTGTCTCCGAGGTTGACGACAACCAGGCGGGGCTCTGTAACAGCACCCAGAGCTGGACTGAGCCGCAGGATATGGTGACGGATCTCAGCGTATGGCAATGATATGAACATGTCTTCGGCATCACACAGGATAGATTCAATGAAAATTAGGAACGCATGTTTCCAACTATGCCTTCCTTCACCTTGGGCAACGGAGTGGACATTGCCAAACTGGGTGGACGTGAATTGGCCGAGGAGTTTCACCATCCGCCCCAGCTGCTCGTCTATACGATTTCGGTCCGCAGTACTGATGGACGAGGATTCAATTTCATTAAGAGGCACTCCTCTGAGTGCTTGTTTCAGAAGAAATGGCGTTTTGGGTGAAAATTTTAGGACATCGAATCCGAAGAGACGGGGGATATATGGGCTATTTCTTGAGGCTAACAACGAAAGCACCGCAGCCTCTGTCCCTAGCGAGTATTTTTCTTGACGTAGCAGTGTGGCAAGTTGCCTGGGGCCAGCCTTCACAGTAAGTTCAAGTCCATTGGAGAGCTTGAGAAGATAACATGGATAGACATTATCATGAAGGGGTTTATAATCTAGGACTCGAGCGGAAGGGAAGATAGGTTGGATCAAGGTTTGGATCAAGGTTTGAAACATAGCAAAATCAGGGCGGTTTTTGGTTTCGGATTCTGGGATATAGAGGGGCATTTCCTCTTGAGCGTGATGGCATAGAAGAAAAATATGTCTCGGTGGCTTGAGTGCAAGTGGAAGATATAAATAATAAATATAATTATATCAGAGTATACGGAGTACTCTGTACAGTACATATAGCAATTCACATGGGTAGGTATGAATTAGTTGAGAAGTAAGGAAACAAAAGAGCATATATGGGGTTTACATAGGAGCCACCACCCGTGGGCCGTGGACACGTTTGATAATACTGACAAAGGGGATCCGTGGAAGCGTATGGCAGTAGGATTATCCATCTATCAGGAAGGAGGAGGCTACTCAGGGGGCCCTGGGCAGAAGACTGGCAAGCTTGTCCATGCAAGCTGGGACGGAAACCTATCATCTGAGGTGCCAACCGAGCAGACAAGCGAGAAACAAAGAGCTGATCCGAGAAGAGGACCGTGTAGGCCGCATCGAAGTGGAATAATAAACGACACAATGATAAATTACGATCCATCCATGAATGCCAGGTGGATACAGCCCAAAGCGAGAACAAGTCCCGCCATGCGAACCATACGCGTCATTTCTCGCTTGCGGTTGAACGCACGGTCGCTGTGCAGTATTATTCAAGAAGAAAAAAAAAGAAAAAAATAGAAACCCGCAATGGAATCTTTTTTCAAGGGCGCATGGGTTGAAACGCCATTCCCAGGAATTGTCACGGGCATGAGTGGGCAAGAGGCAACGGTCGGGCACTAAAAAAACGTCCAGAAAATTTCCACATTCCAGCGAGTGGGGAGCTAGATAGCGAAGGTTGCATCCTCAGGGCAGGGAAAAAGAAAAGACGGGCTGCTTGGGGCGTGCTTCTGGGCTGACCGCCACATCCACGAGAAGGCCCTCGACACATGGGAGCAGGGTCTCGAGGACCCCTTCGGGCCCTCGGGTGGGAGAGCATTGCTGAAGCACAGCTCCGTGCCGCCGTGGAAACTCGCCAGAATTTGCTGAGTTGAGAAAAGACTCCGGGTCTGGTCCCAGCGTCAACTGGTTGCAGATCTGAAACGGCGGCTGGCAGCTTCGGCACTTGTCAAGGAGGGAAGATTCCACTGGCCAATCACGGCTGCACTTTGGCGAGATGCCGCTAAGCCTGGGGACTCTGGAAATTGGCGTGGCCTCTTGATGACACGAGCGGCAGGTTTAAAAAAAATAAATAATGAAGCATACAGATCGAAGCAAGACGATATTCAAAAATTGGAGAAGGCCAGTCAAAGTCGAGATTGGAGGCCAGTACTCAAGGCCGCGGGAGTTCATAATCAACAACTCCAATTCAGCTATTTATTACACCGTTTTCCTCTCTCTAACTAACAGCAAACCAGGGCAGCGGAAAGTGTACAAGTCCAAAAACTACACATACACAAGCTCCAGCCCTGTACGTCCGTACAGCGCACATACAGTACTTCAATCGAGTATGTTATGCCCTTCTACCCATACTCCTCTTGTTATTATTCCAAATGTTCTGCGAAAAGCGACAGGAAAAGTATCCTAAAATCCGACCTAAACCCGATGATGGTCGCCCCATCTCCGTTTGCTTTGCAGACAGGGGATTTTGAGCTGAAAAATGTTGACCGTTAGATTTTCCTGTTTTTGGTTAAGCACAACCTGCTGCGCCTCTTATTCTCGCTCACTTTTTTTTCGAAAGGTTGTATATAAACCTTGGGGGGGTGAGGCAGAAACGGCAGCGGAAGCAAGTTGACAGGAACATTGGGGAGTCTGAGGTGGAAAAGGAGTAGAGTAGTTGGTAGGATTAAGAACCAAAATGAAATATAAGCCAGAGCCGTTTCTTTTTTTAAAAAAAAAAAATGGTATTTTTCATTTAAATAATAAGTATTTTTGTTACATAGTTTAAAACACAGACAATAATCGAAGATAGCGTCACGTTAAGAGACACAAGAAAAGAAACAAGAAAAGAAAGGGAAAAACATTCACATGAAAAATTTCCCACCAAATATCAACAACAACAACTTCAGGTACCAAGATAGAAAAAATGTGAGGAGTCGCCGAGGGAGACCTTGGAAGTCGCACTTCTGTTGGTCATCAGTCACTCTCTCGAATACTAGTAATGAGAGTGAGAGCTGGAAGCTAACAAGAGTGTCGAGGAATGGGAAAATAGTGGAAACAAGAGAATTGGCGGATGGATGAGGGAAATTTGAATGATTTTATCATGATCCAAGAATAATAGACAAGAAAACATCTCAATATTGCAAAAAAAAAAAAAAAAAAAAAAAAAAGTCGTCTATTAAAGCGTGCCGTCAAAAGGAAACAGGAAGGAAACAGGACATGGAGTATAATGAAACTGAAAGAGGGGGGAGACAGGCAGCAAAGAGGTGGTTCCTAGATGCTATATAATGTGGGCCCTCCTTCCTCACTCTCCCAAAACCATACAGGCTCATAAGAGTAAGCAGGAGATCAACCCCGAAGAAGAAAAGGGAAAAACAGGCATGATAATTATATAATATGTTGCGCCATCCCCATAACATATGCAAAAAAGAAAACCGCCAAAAGCGCAAAAGTAAACGTAAAGTTGGTGGTAAGCCCAGGGAAGGGGGTGGAAATGAAGAAAAAAAGGGAGATACAAACATGGAAAAGTCATTTATCACACAAAAACAATGATTCGTTCGCCGTTATTACCTGAATGTCAAAATATCGGGAGTATAAAGAAAACATGATAACCGCATGACTCATGGGGGATGAGGCAAGGGGCCAAAAAGGAGTATGGATGATTTCGTTTCCAATTATCATTTGGGAAACGTCGCGGTTGTATGCATCGGGTGGGTACTTGGTACATCGGTCGTATCTCTCTCAATTCGCGCCAGATTTGGTTTATCTTTATATCTTTCCTTCTTATAATGCTTGCTGACTGTGAAGGGAACACAGAAATCATTGCGTGCTCATACTCTCCGGGCTAAGCATACCTCCACCCCCAACAGAAGAGCTACCACCCACTGCAAGATCTGGCGGATCGGCTCCATTCACAGCCGCGCTTGTCGAGCCATTAATCTTAATATCGTTGCTGTTGCTGTTAGCGGAAGGAGGTATCTCTGAATCACTTTCAGCAACCGTGCCATCTGCAGATAGCTCGGGTTTGTTCTTCCTTGAGGATATTGCTGTGGCTTTGTCATCTGTTGATACAGAGCCAACCTTCTGTTTCCCTAGTGTCTTGGCGCTTGTAGTAACCTTCGCGGGATTTGGGGACTCGTCGATTCCTGGTTCAGAATTTGAAGGTCCTGCGGTACCATTGTTTTTCTTGGATTTCTTCTTGCTGGGTTCTGAACCCCCTAGCTTAGAGCCGCCTGTTCCCCCAGGTGGAGCGGGTCGTTTTTGAGGACTGGAGCTTACCCCAGCACTCAAGAGAACCTGGGGGATTTTACCGGATGCAGGAACTCGCGGCCTTGCCGCTGTCGGTCGCTGCCTAGGAGGTAGCTCCAGATCCTCAACCAGAGGCTCGTCATTGTTTGCATGGAGTTTGGCGAGAAAGAAGTTTTGTACCAATCCGATTTGCGAAGGCAGGGTTTGTAGGGATATTCGCGGGTAAGGGGGAGGTGGTGGAAACAAGGCAGTGGACGTTTGGGCCGAGCTGCAGTCGCACCGAATAGTCAGCGTATACACATACTGCTGCATATATGAAATAAGGTTGATGATAAACATACCTAGTATTTTGCGCCTGATGTGCACTATACATCCGGTTCTGGAGCAGGTGGAGTGGAACACTCAAACTGGCAAGTCCAAACTCTTTGTCAAGACCTAGCTCTTTAAATCCAAAAAAGTCCTCGTCGATGTCCTCCGCGAAGTCTCCACCGACAAATTGATCGCTTCCATCATGGAAGGCGCTGGATCCATCGCCAACTGTATCGGTAAACGCCGGTCGAAGCAACTCCGTAAGATGGCTCTTCATTCGTTCATGAATAATGCTGAGTTTCTGCCCGAGTCGATCTACGTCATCTTTGACGTAGCTTTCGAGTGACTCTACATCCGTTCCGACGGATTGAAGAGTATGTAGGATCATCTCTTCCGCCAAATAGGGTGATTTCCATTGGGGGGAAACGGTAGGTTGCTCAGTTTGTGGCACTTTGGGGGATTCCATGTATACCTTAAGAGTGGACCCAATTTTATAGAAGAAATCGGCGGCTACGTCTGTAACCGCATCAAGAGCGGATGGTTGATACTCTTCGAACCCAGCATTATAGAATATCTTCCCAACAGAGCGCTGAAGGGCCGCTCTGCATACCCATGGGCTTATGACAGGTCCATCATCATTCATCACATGGGTAGGGACATCTCGCTCCACGAAGGGTTCCGGATTGTATTTCTGGAATTGGTTTTGATACATCTTTAAGAGATATTAGATACGTAATCCCTCGGCTTTACAAACTGGAAGCAAACGTGAGAAAAATCACATACCTGCGATTGAAGCTGCATTTGCTTCACGATTCCTATTTTCGAACAGACTTTCCTTGTCTCCTGCATCTGACGCATGTTCGCGTCCATTTTCTGGGAAAATTTGCTCTTGGGTGCCGTGAAATAGCCTTTTGGAAGGATTCTAAGAAACTCTTCCGAAGGATCTACAACATTGCCTTCAGAGTCTTCAATCCAATGCAATTGTTCGGGGAGGTCCGGAATTCCAGACATCGTATCGTAATAGTCAGGAAGCATTTTATCTTCCTCCACCTCAATTCCTTCCGCCAGCGTCTCACCAGTGGTTTCTGCCTCTTTAGACTGTGGTCCGGAAATAGCAAGTCTATCGCTTTCATCTGTAGCTTGTCTTTGGTTTCGGAGCCACCGCCTCATCCCAGCCTTGGTCCTCAGTAAAGCCGGCTCATCGGAATTCAGCTTATCCCCTTTGAAAAGTCGATGTCGTTCAGCCGCAAGAAGAGCCCTGTCCTTTTTGGTAACTTGTTTCCATATTTTATATTCAGGATCCTCAAACTCGATCATTGGACGTGACAGCGCACTGGAGTTGAGAGGGACACCAAAAGGGTCAATGTCCATTGCATCACCTTGGCTTCCAGCAGCGCCAGTACCAAGCCCGTTCGAACCAAGAGGAGTCAATGTGCCAGGGGGTGGGGTGGAAAATCCATTTTGGCTTCCCTCCAAAGCTGCATCCGACTCTGCGCGCATAGCGGTTACTCCTTGAGGTTTAGTCTCGGTCCCGGGAGTAGCTTCAGGTCCACTGCCGGGGGCTGTTCGACCAGTTCCAGTCCCCTTTTTGGATTTCATTCCCGGAGCTTTGCGACCTCTGGAAGACATTATCGGCTCATCGTCACTCTCCTCAGCACCATCGAGCTCAGCCAATTGGAGTCTTCGTTCCTCAGCTTCAACCTCAGCACGATCCCGAATAACTATATCTGGTATTAAAGGGACGAGCTTTTCCGTTTCCTTTCTCATATAGAGCGCATGTTTCCGGAGGAAATGTTCCGGGTTGGCGTTGTATTTAAGACAATTAGTCCATATGAGGTTGAGATCCTCGACAAACTCTTGTTTCGATTTATATTGGACCGCCTTGAGCTTCTTGGTCATGGTCCCTAGGTCCATCGGACGTTTAATGACTGGAGAATTTTGTTAGTAAGAATTAGAATCTTGAAATTAGCGCAAGGAAAGATGAAAAAATGAACATAAAATCTCACTGTTATAATAGTCAGGTGCTTCCCGTTTATTCACTCTCGTCAAAAAAGCGCTTGAGTGCTCCGTCATTGCTTTTAACTCGCTAAGAACCTTTTCTGCAGCTTCGTAAAGCTCCTCCTGACCAACCTTCTCCTCGCTTGCCCATTTGCTCCGATTTTTTCTTACTTCACTCATCAGACTTCGAAGCTCAGCATCTGAAGCCTGTACCTCATTGCGTTTCATATCGATTCGTGCAATCAGGTTCTTGAGGGTTAAGCTCGAGGCGCCAAGGTTCGCACTGCTCAAAGTTCCATAGCCAGAGCCGGTAGCATTAGCTGGATTTACATTATTGGCCCCCTGGCTGGACATTTCCGCCTCGACTTGTCTCTCAGATTCTTCTAGCCTTTGCTGGTCGAGCATAGCATCTCGGTCATTCTCCAGGGTATAAAACAATGTATGGAAACTCCGTTTTGCAGCCTCTTCGGTGGCTTTCTTATCCTCCTCCAGTTTTTTGCGGATATCTTCTAACGACTCCTTCTTTGAATCTTTCGGGGTTTCTGGTGATGCTGTGAGGGTGATCGATGGTTTTTGAGGAGGTGAAGGTAGTGTATGGGGCTCCGATCGAACAGCGCCGGGTTTCGATTTGATAAGGGGCGAAGGAGCCGGGCGAGCGCTTTCGCTTTCATCATCGTCGTCGGAGTCGTCATAGTCATCTTCGTCTAGCTTACGAGCTGCCTTTTGAGGCGGAGCTGAAGATTGCGCTTGGCCATCGGCCGCCGGGACAGCGTCCTCGGCATTTTGAATAGCTTCAGAATCATTGTATCCGGGGTCAGGAGCTTTTCCAAAACTAAACAATGCGCTAATTTTCGCTTCGCCTTTCTGATAACATTCTCGAAAGGAAGTAATGCGCGGGTCTTCTTCCGAAACGGTATCAACTTCGGATATCATATTTCCGGGTTGCGCCCCGTCCGTGCTACCACGGGATCGCAACTGGGGAGTACGGGGGCGCGAGGGACCCTTTGAGAGGCCATTGATAGAAGGGTGGGGATCATGGTGGTCATCGGGCGGTCGAAGATGGCCCGGTGGTAGCCAGGTGTGGTGTTGACTGATGGACATTACCGCTCCAAACCCCCAGCACTGGGGCGGGCGAGGGGGTTCGACCCTCCACACTTTTGAGCCAGTTCAGCGAGCGACAACAACGGCAGGTAAGCGGGCCAAAATTGGTATCAAACGAAAGCCAGGGTCAACATAAACTGTCCGGCGATGTATTCGGGGCCGGAAATGATGAATGCGTCGCGTTATCGATGGCAGGCGACGGGGCTTCTTTAGTGGAGATTCTTGCGGAGGTGACAAGACGTGAAGTTGCTCAGCTAATATCATGGCGCAGGTCACGGGACCTGGGGAACAGCCACCAGGACCTCAAGCTTGATGGTGGAAGAACGCCAAAACAACAAAACTGGCAGACATCGCAAACATCGCAGAGAGATACGGCTCGATTTAATTATATTTATCCCTTACTACGCTGCAAACAGAACTGGTCTTTTCCCATCTCTTCCACCTCATCAGCCAAAAGATATGGCTATATACTTTTCTGGCCTGTCGTCATCCGCTCATTGAACCACCATCATCTGCCGTCTTTCACCTGCGCCTGTTCTCCTCCAAGGCCAGTAGTAGTTTTACCCGAAGCCGCCCAACCATAGAGTACATACATGCTTCTACGAAAGATTTCTTAGTCTACACATCGATTTCACATAATTAACGACCGCCATGCTGCGGATACGTTACCCATTCGCTGGTATGCACTGTCCAGAGCACTCTCATCTCGCTCTGCTTACCTCATAACCACGAGCCCGCCTCCGTTTACACACACCGAATTGCATATATGTATCCTGCAAACTTCTAATGCTACGTTCATACCCTAACAAAACCTCCTCTTGAACACAGGCGCGTTCGCTGTCCTCTGCCTCTTATCCGCCTACATCGGTCTCCTCCCACACAGTGACAATGCCCCTCCGGGCGGAAATGGCAAAAATAAATCACCCACTCCCACGCAACCTTCCCTACAGCCCAATGACAAAGTCCTCCACCTTGTTACCTTCTTCCTCCTCTCTCTCACCTTCTACTGGGCCCCGGATACCACACGCCGACGAACCCTCCACCTAACCATCATAACCTGCACAATGGGTCTGGGAATCGGTTCAGAATTCCTGCAAGCCCAACTCCCCAACGGCCGCTCCTTCGACCCGTTTGATGTCCTTGCGAACATCGTTGGAAGCTTGAGCGCTGTCGGCATGTGTACGTGGTACCACAAACGGATGCTAGAACGGCGGCGGAAAGCCCGCTTTGGCTCCGTGCTAGACGGGGCAGGTGACGATGTTGAATTAGGAGGTGTCCGTGTGGCGAACGGGGAACATGAGGGACTGGGTCCGCAAGAAACGGGTGTTACGACGGTACCGCGGTCTCTGGAGCAGGAGGTAGATAATTGGGATGAGAATGCGGTGGATAACTGGGAGGAGGGCGACGATGATTTGCAAACGACGACGAGGACGAGTGTGAATGGTGACAGACAGCGGACCCCCTCCAGTAGCTCTGGAAACGACCATGTTGAGGAGGTTCGAAAAATACAACCTTCCTGAGTGCCTATTCTAATTTCGAATATTTTGTTTAAATAATTTTTTATTTGATCGGTTGGCGAACAGATATGATTAGGGTTTTTGGATGGATAGGATACCTATTTATTTATTTATTTATTTTTTTTTTTTTTTTTTTTGCAGCACCACAAGAATGAAAATGAAAATGATGGCTCATGGAAACATATAAAGACGGAGGGGACCGAAACGGAAGTCTGGCGACAGGGAGGGGTTGAGTGCCTTTTTCGCTTTATTTTGCTTCTGCTCTGCCTTCTTTCCGTCTCTTCCTACCTCAACTTATTTAAACATTTTAATATCCCTGTTTGTATCACTGGCGTTCTCTCCGATTTGACCAGCGATTGTATTCTTGTCTTCCTCTCTCTTTATCTCTCCTTTTATTGAAAAAATCAGCGTCATGATATTACGAAGCCCAACAGAACCTGTACCCAAGCTGCCTAGCTACTGCTTGAGAAAGAAGAAATTATATGTGACAAACCGCATCACACTGCTCTATGTGCAGCTTCTCAGAAAGACTATAAAAACATGATCAGACTTCGACTTGACCATGAATTCAATATTAAGTAGACATTGCAGTTCTGCTTTATGCAGCGGCTAAGAAAAATCACTTCTTCCTCAGCGATATCGTCTCCGCCAATAGCAAAGAAGCATTCTATTTCGCCCTTCTGAAATGGCCGTTTGGAATAGCTTGGGCGGGTCGTGTGCCTGCCTCTTGAAAGAGGAGCGGATGCCAACCTGAGAGACTATACTTTTTGAGGCATTCCTTTACGCGGCTGCTAGGTGGAGTCATTACAAAGAAGTATTAGCTTTTTCTTCAGAAGCGAGCTGATGCCAAGGGTGAGGGAGATGTAATTGATTGAGGCAACATGCTGGTCGGTTCTGGAAACTGAGAATTGAGTATGGAATTTATGCTAATACCAAAGGAAAATTTAGGCAGATACCACTGTATGCAACTGCATCAACATATTTTTGATATGCATCTCCTGAAACATCAGACAATGAACACATAGTCAGATGCCTTGGCTGATAAGATCTGATAAAAAGTATATTCAGCTTTCTGCCTGGCGGTTAAGTACGCAGTGATGTCCAAATCACTCGATGGTTTGGTTCCATACTCAGAAAGCAGTTTGGTAAACTCATTATGCACAACGTCGAGATTTGTCTCTGTCCATGAAACTTCTGGACGTGGAATTCTAATCTCATATTGATATACATATGACACGGTAATATCCGAAACAAACCTCGAAGGTCCTCTGCCTTTTGGCGCAAGCGTTCCACTTCCTGTAATAAACGTCTGGGATCCTCGAGGATTGTAGCTTGTTCGATATTTGTTTGTTTGTTGATTGATTAATGGTTCAACTTTGAATGATGGAGGTGGCAAGCCTAAGCAGGAACATGACATTAACCTCTATTTGGTGAGGTCCCCGTCCAATTGGTCGGGTTTTGGTTGGATGTTGCCCAGGTACGTACTTGCCAAACTATGACGCAGATGAGATAGGCCAGCCAATCCATATGTCTGGACACAATGATGAAACCACATCAAAAGGCAATCCGAAAGAGTGAAGAAAGAAGAATAGAAGTGTATAGAAAAATGTAATTAAATAATAAACAAAGGCAGCCATAGCACAGGAAAAAGAGACCATTCAATCCACTCATCTGAAACAGTGAGCCCTCTATTTAAAACCCATTCATGCAAGTCGTAAACAAACATTATATACGTTCGGCAAACGCTGCGAGAATCGTATTCGTACGAAAAAAGAACCTTAAGTGTTCAAAGGGGGTAAGAGTAGCAAAGTATTCCCAAGAGAAGAGGAGGGTTTTGAAAAAATGCTAGGTAAAAAAATGTGAAAGTTATTACCACTGAAAACTTAGCGTTACCAGCACAGATGCCACATCATGGATTCAAATGCGTATGAAATCGATAATGGAGGGTCCAGGAAGAAAGGAAATAAACATGGAAAGCGTAAAAAGGGAAATGAATAGCATATAATGGTTGTTGTTGAGAGACCCAGCTGGCTAATTTACCGAACCCCGAGTGCACCGTATCCGAAGAAAGGAAAACAATATTAAGGATCATGGTGAAGAGCCTCCAAAATTCTAGCATTTGTCTGGAGTAGGAATAGAATCAATGACTGGAACAAGCTCGTCCTTATGTGTGGGCTCAAACGCAGTATCGGTGGAGTACTTGGCCATCTTCTGCGAGCGGGATCCGGGGGGCTTTACTTTCTTGGCTAGCGTTTCCCGTCCAAGGAAAAGAAGAGCTTGTTCCTTAAGAATGTCGTAAAGAAATTGGTATTGGATTTCAGTATATACCATGGACATCCGCTGTTCGCGCAGAAGATCCACGGTATTGAAAATCGGATCTGTGTCGTCAGTTATCTCCAATAGGCTTCCCGTCCGCATCTCCCTCAATAGGTGATCGATGGTTATGAAAGTGCCAGTCCGACCTACACCGGCACTACAGTGTACAACACGAGGGTTTTCCACAGAGCCGGCCTTTTCTGTGGTGACTTTGGTCAACTCAACAAGGGCATCGCAGTCTCTCCCCTCCGGCTTCATATAATCTGACCACCCGGCAAATAGATAATGCCAGACAATCTTGGTTTGGGATCCAAGGTGGAGCTCGAGTTTTCGGATTTCAGAACGGCATTCGTCGTCATAGGTATATTCCAAGAGAGTCACTTTTCCAACAAATGTTTCATCTACCTTATCAGCACCGTTGCGATCTAGAAACGGATCGGATACGGCGCGAGGAATAGTAAAAACGGGCTCTTCCATACTGGAGGGGAAATATGGCGCGCATTTTTCCTTCCCTTGCTCATAGCTCTGGGTGAGCATAATAACAACTGCAACATCTCCAGTTTCATGAAGCACCATATTCCAAAAGTGCTCTAGGTAGCCAGTTTTTGGACCCTAGTGGAAAGCATCAGCCCATACTTCGCAAAAAAAACAAAAAAAAAAAATTGTAATAACACAAATGAAAATGTATATTTTACCTGCGCAGCGATATATCGAGCAGGATTCCCGGTTTTAGAGTGGTGTAAAGTAATTGGCGAAGCGTTGATAAAATCGCATTCACCTTCTGGTACTTTAAGATGGATCCGAGAATGCGACCACACTTGTATGTTGATGTATCGATTCCTAGATAGAATCTCTGGTCGATTCTCCAGCACCCATTTCTGCGTCTCGTTGCCCGGCACTTGCACTCCTACCCCCGACAAACGAAATCCTTGAAGCATATCGATTTCGCTGAATTTCCTGTGAATTTCTATCAAACCGTTCATTAAGAGCGTACACATTAGTCTGTTGATATACAACTTCAATGTATCTGTAACTAACCTGCACCGGAAGAATTTAAAAAGGCTGGAATGTCTTCCACATCTCCATTATTTTCAACCGACATGTTGCTGTCCTCATCTTCTCCTGATACTGATGCCCATTGCCCCGAAGCCCTACTATCCACTGAGCGTGAACGTTTCGACAGCGGCGACTGGAAATGAGTCTCTGACATCTTCGCAGCGGCTTTACGTCGAAATGATTTGGCCTGGCCGAGAAGATCGCGTACTTTCTTAGGCGTGCGATGTCTAGAGTTGCTACGCGAGGAACTACTCTGGTAGTCTGGCGAAAGTGTGGAAGGATTGTTGACGGATTTAGGAGTAGTGCCAGAACCCGCTGAGGCTGGAGATGCCGCATCCAACGGAGCGGGACCAAGGCAGCTGTCAGAGCTGTTCACTACAACTTGCGGGGCCAGATTCACAGTCAACTCGCCCAAGCGAGTGAGTTCGGGTGGAGGGAAATTATTGCCCGTTGAAATTGATGGCGACGATGGATGGAAACGCCAGAGTCACAAGCAAGATGTAAAACCAGCGGTAGCATGAACGTACATCAGCTAGTTAGATAGATAGTATCTAAGCATGCTTTGACAGTTATGAATGTCAAATGTTCCTTTTGCCAAACAACCCTCGAGCCCGTTTGTGATTGGAATTGGAGTCGATTCAGCAATACTAAATCCAAATCGCCGTTTACATCTACCTAGGTAGATGTGGCTAACAGCCCACCTCTATATAGGCCGTTATGAGTAGTTGATTCTCAAGGGATAGAGACTCAAATCGGGCAAGGTGGATCTATTATGATGTCGGGTGCGACAAAGTAGTATCCTTGCGACAACGAGTTTCAATCGACTATTTATAGCAAATATTCAGCAGCCACAGAGAACGCGGCAGCGACTTGAAGAAGTGTAGAGGACGAATATTCGAAATTCAAATCCGACTAGTTGTGAGGTTGAGTATGAGAGCGCAATAGAGACAAGAGATCAATTTGTTTATACGGATCTTATTCGAAGATTCCCATCGTGGCTTTTGGTTAACTAAAGTATTTCTTTGATGCGCCACCAGACTTCGATAGCGTCAACATGGTAAGGCCAGCCACTCACCACCCGACCCTGACCTGCAAAACATACTACGACATACCCCCGTTCAGAGTACGGAGTACAGCACCAGCACAATAATGATGATTAGAGATTCTGCTAGAGTAAATTTTCAATTTAGTCGATATAATTTTGGAATAATTAAAATATATCTAGACTAGGTGGCAGGATATCCATCCATAAGATGTGCCACGTAACCATTTTACTCTACGGAGTACTCCATACTCTGTACAATACAATCAAGCTCATCTCCATCAATCTTTCGGATTACTATTAGAGCTCTTTCAACCGAATTCATGAAAATAACAACACTACGGAGTACACTGAGGAAGGGATGTTGAGTGTACGCTCAGGAAGATATTACCCAGCGGTCTGAAGCTAACTAGCTCTCGCCTTCTAGAATACTAATCGAAGACTCAAACATCATTCCACAGTTACTAAGTAACCCTCCACGAGCGCAGGGAGGTTTTTCTTTTTCTTTCTCTTTTTCTTTTTCCTTTCTTTCTTTTTTTCCTTTTTTTTTTTTTTTTTTTTTTTTTTT